>JARHVA010000123.1:3302500-3442500 GCA_037957365.1 Torreya grandis | reverse complement strand
AAAAATATAAAACAATAAATCATAATCAAATTTTGATCCAAAAATATAAAATCAAGACTAAAACTTAACATAAAATAGAAAAAGAGAAAAAAAACTCATTTTTATACTACATTGGCCAGGCACCTAATGACACCAACCATGCTTAATTTTCCTACTGCACTAGTCATACACTATGATACTAGCCAAGGTAAAATTTCAACTTCACCAGCCATACCATATGGTATTGGCCAACACTTCATTAAACATTATTATCCATCCCATACATTATTGGCCACCTTTTTCATCTTATTACATCAGCCATACCCTATGGTATTGACCATGTTTAACATTTATACTACATTATCCAAGTGTTAAACTAAATCTACCATGCTTATCTCTTAACCCCACCAGTCATACCCTACAACATTGTCTAGTTGTTTAATTTTATACTATACTAGCCACACTATATGTTATCAACCGACACTTTACCTAACTACATCAACCATACCTTGTGGTATTGGTCAGGGATTTTTTTGTCCCCCTTATGAACTATATTATCTTGGCCAACATGGTTAACCAAGGGTGGAGATTTATTTATATTTCTATAATAAATACCCTTGCCCCTAATTTTTATTATCTATCAACTATTCATCCTCTATCCTATTTTTATCTTTGTTTTGATGCTTGTTGGAAAAAAATTCATTACACATATTTGCCCTAGTGCCTAAATTTCCTAATCTAGTTAATTTTAACCAAAAAATATGAAATGGACAATAAATGCACCACTTCCCTGTAGGGTTTTGGTCATTGTTGTGATACGTGCCTCAACACATCTTCATCCTTATTTTCAAGCCTTTGTATCTCAAATTGTTAAATTTGAATATACATAGCTTTGGGTTTTCTAAAAATAATAAATATACAAATGAATAGTTTTTACCTATTTATAGTAAAACTTTCACATTTCAAATATTTCAATTATGTACTACAAGATTCTACTTTTCCCCCATGTATTTGTTTTCATATGCCCTTTTCATGAACCAAAAGAAGCCATAGAGTCCTAGTGTTAGAGAATTTTTAGGTGCTAATAGAAAAAAAAAAAAATTATCTTATTTTTAGGTCTACCTCTTGTTCTTTTTATTAGGTGCCTTCTATCATATACGACATACGCAAAAATATCTATAATAAAAAAGTTAAGTGAAGATACATAATTTCATTTTATTTACTTTTAGTTCTTACAATATTTCTTTTTAGTTATGCTCCTTATTATTACTATGTTTCTTTCCTAAAGAATCATCTTACATTACACTATTGTGACACATGATGATCTTCGTGTGGGGCATATGTATACACCAAATATTTTTAATTTATCAATTACTGATGGTTTCTCTTGTAGTAGCTTATTAACGCATCAACATCACTGAGTACATCACTTAAAGGGTGCCTTAGGAATGGGGTGGGAAGGGCTCATGGTATTTTATGAGGATGTTGGCATTATATCATGTCACACCATCACTATTATCAATCTAACTTCCTCCAAGATTTTATCCCTCCATCCCTTCCATCTAATTCCTATTTAGAATTATTATCTTCCCTATATCATATGGTATTGGCCTAGTTGATACCATATGTTTTGTGCCTTATCATTCATGTATTGTATTAGTTAGTTCAATATAATTATGAGTCTATCTTCTAATATTGGTATTGTATCTTCCCAGTTGATATTATACTATACCAACAAACATATTCAAATTATATCAGTCTACCTAATACTGTCATCTTATATTTGAGGTATTGGATCAATATATATAGGATTCATATTTCATTCCAGTCATTTCATATTAGATTCATATGATCTAATTTCACTCACACTTATGCCCTAAATAAGTATTTGGGAGAGTCAGTGACTTATAACTTTATCTTGGAAATCTTGCCTTGTGTTGTCATTGAAGTTCAATAGGAAGAGTCATTGAGAGTTCCTAACTAAGGATATATAGGTCTTCATCTAACTATTTTAGGTCTTCATCCAGCTATTTTAGGTCTTTAACCTATAATATTCTCTTACAAATATCCACTTGATCTAAGGGGGAGATTGAAACATCAACGGGTCCACCTCGAGGTAAGTATTTCTATCCCTACATTCTAATATTTAATTACTTAGTAGACTAGATATTGTTTTTATGTATTTAATTGTGGATGTATGTAGGTGTACACTTGTTTAGGCTCTTCCCTGTACCGAATAAGTTGGTATAGGCATAGGATTGCTTATATTTGCCATTAATCAATTTAGGTTGCATAGAGCCCCATTTGGTTGACCATTGCACTTTACCCATTTACAACCATTCTATCCCATCTTTTACTTTAGTTTTTACCCCTCTAAAAACATTTAATATACTTGCATATTTACAACCATAGTTTACAATAATTTATCTTTGTTGAGATCTAGTGAGAGCTATATCCTTGTGTCATAGGCTTATGCTTTGAAACCCTTTCCTCTTTACATTTCAGTTATAGGTTACCCTTTGTTCTAGCTATAAAATTCATTGGTACTTACTGGATAGTCTAAGTATACACATGTTCTATTCGATTAACCTTATTCGAGTCTCAGTCTATTGAGAGAAAGAGTATAGTTATAGGTCATTATAGCTCATGCATACATATTTCACCAAATCTAAATTAGGGAGGGTGATGAATGGAAAATTGTGTTTGGTCATGCCATTTGGCTTGAGTAATGGACTATGTACATTCATGAGATTCATGGATGAAGTCATGAATCCTTTTATAGGTAAGCTTGTCATAATGTTCCTAAATGACATCCTATTCTTTATTAAGACAAAGGAGAAGCACTTAATGCATCTAATGCAATTGTTGTAGTGAATCTAATAAGAAAAGTTGATGTAAACATGAATAAGTGTAGACTCTTGAATAAGGAGTTAGTATACTTGGGAATTTTCATTTCCCAATAATGTGTAAAGATGGATCTATAATAGGTTCATGCTCTCATAAATCAGTCATCCCCTATGAGCACATTTTAAGCATGAGGCTTTCATGGATTATTGAGTTCCTATAGGAAGTTTGTCATAAACCTCATTGGATGGGTAAAACATTCATCGAGGTAATGAGTGATGATAGGAAAGAGTTTGTCTAAATATATGAAGTCAATAAAATATTTCAAGCTTTGAAAAATAAAGATTAAACAACCAGTGTTGGTGTTGCCTAATTTCAGCAAGGCCTTTTAGGTTGATTGTGATGTTAGTGGGAAAACAATAGGAGTAATGTTAAGTCAAGAAGGTAGGCGTGTAACTTACTTCAGTGAGAATTTGAATGACATAGAGATAAAGTATTTATTTTATAACCATGAATTTTATGTCATAGTACAAGTGCTCAATAAGTGATCATAAATTTGGATCAAGTAGATCATCCAAGTTCAGTCAGTATAATAATCGATTATCAAATAGGGTAATTCACGGCACACCAAGTCCTATAAAATAGCTAGTTTTTATTGTATAAAAATAAAAAACATATGATTTTCATAAAAAATAACTTTAGATTACATATTTGGATTCCTCTTGAAAAGTTATGTAGTTTAAGAAAAAATGGCATGTGATTTTGAGTCTATATGCAAAGTTTATGGCCTCCATAATTTAAAGGACTCTTCATGGTTGAGAAATTATCAATTTGCATATAGTGGTGGTTTCACAAACACCATAGTAGTTTTTCAACCATTAGTGGCATTTTTGAAACTGTCTCAACAGTTTCATCCTGCATATTGTTGTGGTTTTGTAAGCACAAGAATTTTGAAGGAGATGGAGGCTTTATGGCTTTAGTTCCCAACTCTTGGCCTTTTTTTGTGAGGTTAATGGCTGATTTTGTGTATAAGTATGAACATATAGAGTTCATTAAAGCATGGAAGTAGATAAAATTGAGGAATTCATTCAGTTATTCCTTTATTAACTCATTATTCCATGTATGTGATTGAGTTAAATACTACACAACTGAGATAGTTGAGTTCAATAGTATTTCTTGATTAATAGGAAGGTATCTCACTAAACATTGTAGAGATAAATGTTGCATAGGGTTTAGGGGGGCTTGCATCTGCACGACCCCCCAAACCCTAAGCGTCTACGCACAGGAGACCATAACGCGAGATCTATTACTGCGTGGAACTTATTTTATTACTTCAGATTTCTGCGTATGATTGCATGGATCTGTATAGAGTTTGTATGTGCGGCTCTGTATAGTGTATTTTTCTGTGCAGCTCTATTTTTTTTAACCCCACTCTTCCGTAGCGCGGCCGTCGTGATGACCAAAACCCTGGTCAGTGCGGATCAGAGTTTTCATTGGTAATATCTTGAATGCCATAGCGGTGATTCCTCTGAGCTGAGGGGGTGATCTCGCAAGCGTCTAGGTGGAGGGAATGGGCGGTGGCAGCGCTAGATCTGGGGGTTGTTTCTGTTGGCGGTGTTGTCTATTTTGGGCAGTGCATTTTTTGGGTGAGGCTGATGGGATCCAAGGTGTTGATGCGCGGAGCATTAATGTAAGATCTTTTATTGTGTGTCTCTTTATTTTGCTTTGATTTGTTGTTTGGCAGATGGAGAGGGGGCTTACATTTGCGCGGCCCCCTTAAACCCTTCTTTAGGTGTGGTTTGTCAGGATACGAAACACCGGAAGCACACAATTGATTACCAAACCAAGCAAATTAATATGCAGAAATTAACCAGAATCACAAGTAACTAGAATTCAAAATAACACAGAATATGAGAGACAATACACAACTTGTATTAATACTCATACAGAAAAGAATACAATAAAGAAGATGCCACTTCTTCTCCACCACCTCTTCAGAGGCTTCCCACACCTCAAGTGAATAGTACTTCTTTCCTCAAAGCTCTCTCTTAGGTCCCAACACCCAACTCAAGCTCTGAGTTGGTGTTCACCTCCAGTGCTCCACGCACACCACAAGTGCTCCACGCACTCCACAAGTACTCAAGGTACTTCAAGTAGATCTCCCATGAACCTGCAATAACCTGTAATTCAACAGACCATACTTATGGAAGGAACTCCCTTGCCTTCCTCTTTGCTCTATCTGAGTACACACCTGTACTCCAAGTAGATCCTGCCTGATTCTGCTCCCTGTTGTGTTGCTGTCCTATCTGATCTTACACACCTGCAAATCAACCTGGTTCTGCACACCTGTGAACCTTGACCTTGCACACACATACACCTGCAGATCAACGATCTTACTTACCATGTAGATCTCCTATAAAAGGCCATGCTCACCTGATGACCAAGATCATACATACATGAAGAACCCTGCTGATTCTCCCAATCCAGCACCTACACACCTGGTAATGTGGCACTAGGAGGAACACACCATAGCTCTACCTCACACACAGAAGGAGCTTATAATATTGCTCTCTTACTCTCTAGCACAAGTTTCCAATACAACCATGAGTCTATTATATAGATCTCATCCAAACAATAATTAGACATCTAATTACAATAATTAGATCCGCAGCTCTCAGTCTAAAATTAGCTCTCATCATGCAAACACGTGGTTCGTCAACTGACTGCCCGTAATAAACTCGCAGTCGAACCACACAGGTGACTGACGTCGGTCCCTATCCGCCTGGGGGTCGCCGACGCCAGTCGATCTCTGACCGACATCGGTTGCATTCCTGTCTAATCCTGCCAACGTCGGTTGGCCTGACCGACGCCGGCGTTTGTGACACTCCGCAACTCATCTGCAACCTCCTCCATGTCTGCATCAGTGAAGCTTTTATCTCCACAACCTAACATGGTTGTGTGGTTTTGTTATGCTTTTTTTTTTAATCACGCGAAACTGTATTTGTACCTCAAATTTCTATTTTGTGGCCACCGTGCTGACCATTACCCTGTTCTGAGAGGATCGGTGTTTTCCTCGATGATATTTTGAATGCCATGGCGGCATGTCCTCTGAGCAGAGGGGGTGATCTTGCAGACGTTTGGGTGGATGGAAAGGGCGGTGGAAGCGATGGATCTGGGGGTTGTTTCTTTGTTGGTGGTGCTGTCAGTTTTGGGTAGTGTGTTGGCGCTTAGGAAGGAAGGCGAGCCATGCAAAGGAATATTTTGTTGGCTACCGTTTGTGAGCAATTCCTTAGACATGGTGTTCTTGGGGTTGCTGATTTGAACTTGGGAGTCCGCTCTGTTCTTTGTGGAGTATGGCTTTGGTGTTTCCGTTTAAGAGGTTTCAGGTCCTTGTAAAACCTGGTTTTCAGGTTGTTTTACCTGGTTTTGTTTGGGTTTTAGGTCCCTGTAAAACTTGGGGAGCTTTTTCTGGTTTATATTGATGGTTTCAGGTCCCTGTAAAACCTGGTTTTGTCACTGGTTTTTAGTGGGTTTGCCTTTCTGGCGGTTTGTATTGTTTTATCTTTCTGGATCTGTATAGGGTTTTGGGGCCCCTTCAAAACCTGCTTTTACCTTAATCTAAAACATTGTAGAGATCATTATGATAATAGTAATTCATGAGCTTGGTTCCTTTATAAGCCCCAATAAATCAAAAAACTTGTAAATTTCACAATATAGTGGAGACAAGGAATCATAACTTCACCTTTTCTGGAGTTTTATCATATTTAGTTTATCTAAGGTATGTTTTATGTTATCTCTCTTTGTTGATGTGCATCTTTCCTTTGATTGCATGTTTCAGTGCCTTTAAACTAGTCCATTATGACAAACACTTAAAATAGTTGAAGGCTCATATATCACTAGCATAGTACTTATTTATAAAAGTTAAATAAATTCACATGGTATTAAATTTCTATGTAAGCATCTCAATTGCAATCATGCATGCACTAATAACATGTTTAGATTGTAAAGTAATGTATGCTATGGATGTATCATGTGGGTTTTACATGTGAAGGGTTACATATTATGTTGTATGTTATATATGTTAGTCATAATAGCTAAATTACCTCTTAAAACAATATTTTGGGTGTTTTTTAATGACATAGAACTTGAGGACAACTCCTTGTCTTAAAAGGATCTAGTTTTGGGGGGATAGAGTTGAATATCCACCTATTTCATGGATCAAATGGTATTAGATCATGTTTTAATTTTTACTTTAAATGGTTTACTAACACTTTTATCCATTGTGTTATATATTCTTCTATGTTTTTGTGTTGACAATGAAGTACAGGTTTCTTGGCTACAAAATTTCAACTATGGGTAAAGATATGAAGAGAGAAAGGATTTAAAGGCTTATAGATACAAACTATAAAATTCAAATTGAAATTTTGAATTAATAAAAATATAGTGGCACTTGGAAGATGAGAATCAATAGTTTCAAGAGGGATTGTTGAGCCATGGATAATTTATCATGGGCATCCTTGAAGAGTTAAAAACCAAGGAAGAGATGTTGAAAAAGTTCAAGATGATGGTGAAGTAGTGTGTTGATGGGTCATTTGGAACACCAACTTAGGTAGGGTGGAAATCCACCTAACCTCTCCTGAAAGGAGACAAGGTCTCTCTAAGGTCTTTATCTATCAGGGCTTGGATTGGAGGGTAACTCAATAGTTGATGTAAAACTATTCCATTTCAAGAGGCATGTTTAGAAAACTCAGAAAATGTTAAGTATGGTCTTTTGGATCAATTACTTATACAATCATCAAAAGTGAACTTGTCATGAATATATAATTGATTCATAATTATTCATTTTACACATGGATTTAATAATGCATTAACAACAATGAAAAGGGTTTGCATCAAGATAAATCTTGTAATTATGGATTGTAACTTCAGACCTACTCTACCTACTCTAAGAAATGTATAAAAAAGGAACAAATAAGAGGGTAAAGAAAATGTAAGCCTATTTTATAGCTAATACAATTTTGTTCCATTTAACCTAGATGAGCTCCATGAAATCAATATGTTGCCTAGCCAGTATGCACACAACCATGGAAAAATATGGTGTATGAGTCTAAGGTGTAGCCATCTCAAATTATCTATGGAAGTTTATATTTCTCAATTTTTAGGAAAAATATGTCCATAGCTAAGGCCCTTTTTGTCCCCCAACTTTGTGCACTTACCCATGTGTGCATTTACATAGTCCTCCTGCTTCCTTTATTTTGCACCTATGGGAATTTAAAACCTTGGTGTCCTGGTTGTCTGCACCTAAAACATAATCTTAGGAATACTCTTCCCCCTCTATCAAATTTTCCTCTTCCTCTGGACTGATAGAATACACCTCATCTGTGTGTGCTTATGTACTCAAACCCTCATACACCACTTTGATCTTGACTAGGCACATCACTCATAGATGCAACCTCAATGCCTTGTCTTGACTAGTTTCTTCTAGCACATTATCTTCCCCCACTTGAAAATACTCCTCTACCTCATGCATTGTTTAGTTTCCCTTGTGACAACTTTACCTCCTGAGTGCCAACTTATAGGCTTCCTCGATAATTTGGATCTGAATCAAACTTTATTACTCTTGGATCCTGAGCATAATTAGCTAAGATATCACATGAAACTCTCTTTATCAACTTCATAGTGTCTAGACCAAATATTTAACTTATATAATTCTTTAGTGTATTCCTTAACTAACATCTCCTTTTATCTCAAGGTTTGGAGTTTTCTCAAAAAATCCATATAATTGTATCCAAGCAAGAACTTTACCTTTAGTTTAAAAACCATCTTATCCCAGTTCATTATCTTGGCCTTACCTCGTCTACTTCACTCACTCTGGGATTATTTCCACCACAATGATGCATAACCATTCAATTTTGTCTATGACATCTTGACATGTTTAGGGTCAACAATGTTCTCTTTCTCAAAGCATTCTTCTATGTAATTTATCCAATCAGCCAATTCTTCTAGATTTAGAGTTCCTCTGAAACAAGGCAAGTCTATCTTTGTGCCCTTAC
Organism: Torreya grandis; assembly: GCA_037957365.1. NCBI lineage: Eukaryota > Viridiplantae > Streptophyta > Pinopsida > Cupressales > Taxaceae > Torreya > Torreya grandis. Next base: position 3,433,624 of record JARHVA010000123.1, on the reverse strand, counting down.
CAATGTGTGATATAGCTCTCAAGAGTCTCTTCACCAACTTCATTTTGATCTTTAGTTTTCTCTCCACCTTCACCTACAGCACCTTCAGCTCCTCTAGCGTATTGTCCTTCTCTTTCATCATCACTCTCATCATTCATTGGAGTGAACCCTCACCATTGGTCTTCTTCGACATCATCCAAACATGCATGTACAATGCATAACTCATCCAAGACTTCCTTCATTGTTCCTATTATTCCTACATCTATGACTCCTCTACCAATGGATCTCCTTGGTGGTATCCTTCCTTATCAATTCACTCACTAGTGTTGTAAGTCTCCTACTTACAATCCTACATATGCAATCTCCTCCACACTCAATAGAGGTCAAAATTCACTCTGATACCAATTAATGCAGTCAAGGATTGAACCCTCACCATTGGTCTTCTTCGACATCATCCAAGCATGCATGTACAATACATAACTCATCCAAGACTTCCTTCATTGTTCCTACTATTCCTACATCTATGACTCCTCTACCAATGGATCTCCTTGGTGGCATCCTTCCTTATCAATTCACTCACTAATGTTGTAAGTCTCCTACTTACAATCCTACATATGCAATCTCCTCCACACTCAATAGAGGTCAAAATTCACTCTGATACCAATTAATGCAGTCAAGGATTGAGTTCCCAATGAAAGGAAGTCAATCCACATAGCCTACAACTCCTCTCACTCTCCAAGTCACACACAATAGCAAAGATACCAATGTATTTATTTTATTAATTCAAAACAAAGGACATGAAGCTTATTATAGTAAGAGTATGTAGTCAAGGATTGAGTTCCTAATGAAAGGAAGTCAATCCACATAGCCTAAAACTCCAATCACTCTCCAAGTCACACATAGTAGAAAAGATACCAATGTATTTATTTTATTAATTCAAAACAAAGTACATAAAGCTTATTATAGTAAGATTTAATGCTCAACTCATTTACAATAACATTGCACTCAGCAACCTAAACTTATGCTTTTGTAGCTCATAGCTCATGTACAAACACTCACTCTCTCTCTTCCTTTCTTCAGGTTGACTGTAAATTTTGTCAAAGTCCCATTATCTTGCATACAACTGCTCAAATGATCTACATGGTCTCCTCTTTATAGATCCTCAAGAAAGATCTTGAAGATCATCTTCCTCACTCTGATACTAGTTAATGTAGTCAAGGATTGAGTTCCTAATGAAAGGAAGTCAATCCACATAGCCTAAAACTCCTCTCACTCTCCAAGTCACACACAATAGCAAAGATACCAATGTATTTATTTTATTAATTCAAAACAAAGTACACAAAGCTTATTATAGGAAGAGTTAATGATCAACTCATTAACAATAACATTGCACTTAACAACCTAAACTTATGCTTCTTTGGCTCATAGCTCATGTATAGATACTCTCTCTCTTCCTTTCTTCAGGTTGACTGTAAATTTTGTCAAATTCCCATTATCTTGCATACAACTACTTGAATGATCTACCTAGTCTCCTCTTTATAGATCCTCAAGAAAGATCTCGAAGATCATCTTCCTATTGATATGTCCAACTATGTGATTAATTTTAGTCTATGGTTGGAGTTTGAAATTTAATTTTCCCACCAGAATCTAAACTAATAAGTTTATTGCATCTATTGTTGTACTCGCCTTTGATGTTGACATAGGCTTAATTCAAAACTTGGTAGTCAGGGTGACATGGCCTTTCAGTCAAATAGAACTTTGTATTTTAGTAGCTTTTGGTCTTTTATGTGAATTTCTATCTAAAGTTCCTCTACAAATGTGCACCTTTAATCATGTGTGTAATTCCTTCGTTTATCCTTGTGCATTAGTTCCCTTGTGTTAATATACTCATTGCTTTAGGGCCTATGACTTTGCATGTCTGACTTCAACCTATAAATTTCATGTTGTCTCTTCACTAAACGTGTTATAGTCCTTAGCAAAACATTACTTGATATTTAAAATGATGCAAGATAATTTATACCCCTGGATGCTCCTGCATCATATCCTAACCTACACTAAAGAATCTTTAAAAAAATACTACTAATATATGCAAATTACATAGATAATAAACTAAACGCTCTCATCAACCAGATCAATACAAAGAGGGTTGCCCCTTCCAAAAATAAAAACACCATTTTGTGAGGTTCTCAGAAAACCCCTGCTCTAATACTAATGACAAGTTTAGATAGAGATTAGCACGATAAAATAGTTATTCCTTTTTACTCATCATATGGATATATTTATACATTTGTGATCTCCTATGAAATAGAAGTTATATTTTATCTCCTCAAATGACTCAAGCTCTATTGAGTGATTTGTTATAACTCACATAATTACACACCTAATTCTTGTTCTCATTCTCACACAATATTATTCTAAATAATAATATATGTCACATACTAAATATTCCTCACACATACTATTAGCAAACAAATCCACAACAATAAAATGCATTAATCGAATTTTCTCACAACATACGTTTATTCCAAACTTGACAATTCAACAAATTTAGAGCAAAACACGATGTGACTGGTGCTATAACAATGATTTACATATCTGCATAGAAAATGGGTAACCAACTTATTATGGACATTACAAATGTAAATTCCCCAAATAACAAAACAAAAGTAAGTACAATCATGTATATTGTAATCTTATAAAAAAAATCATATTGCATATTTTTACAAATAACTAATTTTCTTTATTATTTAAAAATAACAAGTGTAGTTCTTTCATACACTTGCATATGAGTACATGTAATTGAAAATAAAATACGAAAAAATACCTTGCAATTTTCCTTTTCAAAAACCTGGCAAAACAAAGTGAAGCAATGGACAAAACATTGTGCAATACTCGATCAACATTTATCACTTTTGTAAATGCCAAAAGAGCTCTTTAGCATTTACATATATTAGTAATTGAGGTTTGTTTCAAATGTCAAAATGTATAATTCTTTATTTAAATAAAACAAATGTTGACCAAATACTCTCATTTTGTACAAATAAATACGTGATATCTTTTCGTTTGCAAAGGAGTATTCCAGCTCATTTGAACCTGTATGAAAAATTTATAGTCTCACCATAGAACGATTTAAGACTTTGCATGAAACAACTTCTTATTGTAGCGATTGCCAAAATTAATGCACATATTTACATTTCCACTGCTTGTTATGTAAATATAAATCCACATACAATACCATTGTGCAACGTATCAACCAGTTCAAGAATATCAAAGATCGACTATAATCGACCTCTGATATTATGCTGAGATTTGACCCTAAATGATAATTGAAACAACCAAAATTTACCAACGCACCTACATCTCATTGATAATTCTAAAATTGACTATTATTTACACTATATATTTTAGAATTGATTACAAATGATTCCATCATTCAAAAATATATCTATTACTTTTTATGTTTAGAAATATATTACTTTAAATAATGGAACAACAAACAAAATAGATATTTCAATACTGAAAAACAAAAGTGAATAACGTTTCCAAACTTAAAAAAAATATATCTTTTATCCTCTTGCATGTGAATTCCAAAATATTATACTTGCCGCCATTTATGAACCAAACTAAAATAGAGGATGGAAAATCTCCATTGCAAAATCAATGACAACCAAATGCAGATCAAAATGAAATCAAAGAACGTTATTTTAAAAATTAATGGAGAAGCTGAAATGAACAGTGGATTCTATGGAAAATGTTATATTTGATTTAAAAAAATACCTTCTCTCTAATTTTTCTTTTTCCTTGGAAACAGAATTGCACAGTTGAAGACTGAAGTAACGTACACTTCTGATCTCATGGATATTAGTCTTGCAATCGAACATTTTTATATTTTGGTCTGAATAATAATCTGATGATAGGGTGATTCCCTTTAGTTCCCAATGTGTCGTTGTGTATTTACTTATGGATTCATTGCCATCAGGTTCTAACAAGTTTCAATTCAGACATACAGGTACGTTTTTATAAATCTCTTACTCGTACCTTATCATCTCTGGGAGTATGAAAATACGAATATATAAGACAGGTTATATACATATCCAGGAAAGAACAAGTAAAATTATTTTCAAGCTTTTTGACAAAGATCTCCAAGAAATTTTCCTCAGCCAGGAGAGTGTATTTATGTAATATTGGAGTTGCTGTTCACAACCATATGAAAAATACTAAAATAAATCTCTATTTTTTTTTCCCTATAATTCTTTCTAATCTTGTAATACGAACTATACGATAAGTTATTTCTTTTTTATCTTAAGCAGATACTTCGATTGCTTTCTCACAATCCATTAAACATGCAGGGCTATAAGGCCCTGTTGTGTGATACTGTATTTGCATCCATGCCTTCAGTTGCATCGGATTATGCATATGCGTCATCAAAAGCAATAAAAAATGTTAGGGGCTATTAATATTAATTTGTTTATACTGTTAGAAATAAGTTATATTTAGATTAATGATGGGTTGGTTATAAAGAGGTCAGTAGTTTAATTGGTAGAGTATTTCAGTAATAAATAGAAGAGTTTGAGTCCTAGTTGGTCCATATGATTTGTAGTTCAACATTTGATATTAAAGTTAAGTTAGGAGTCCCAAACATCTCTATTGTGGCTTAAGGGGGTGTTGGAAATAAGTCATACCTGGACCAATGATGGACTGGGCATAAAGGGGCTAGTAGCTCAGTTGGTAGAGCACTTCAACGGTGAATAGAAGGCCCTACGTTTGAATCCTAGCTGGGCCATATGAGAGGTAGCTCAACATTTGGTATCAGATCCAAGCTAGGAGCCCCAAACACCTAGAGTATGGTTTAAGGGGGGTGTTGGAAACAAGTCACACTCAAACCAATGATACACTAGGTATAGAGGGGCCAATAGCTCAGTTGGTAGAGCACTCCAACAGCAAATGGAAGTCCTTACATTTGAATCGTTTGAGTCGTAGATGGGCTATATGCACTGTAACTCAACATTTGGTATCAGAGTCAAGCTAGAAGCCCCAAGCAGTTGTAATGAGCTTAATTAGTAGAACACTCCAACAATAAATGGAAGGTCTTAGGTTCGAATTCTCGCTGATCCATATGAATTGTAGCTCAACATTTGGTATCAAACCCAAACTAGAAGCCCCAAGTCCCTGAAGTGTGGCTTAAATAGAATGTTTAAAATAAGCCACACCCAAACCATCGATAGTTCAATTGATAAAACACCATAACAACAAATAAAGAGTCCTAAATTTGAGTCCTAACTCAACCATATAAATTGTAACTCAACATATACTATAACTAAAATAGAACATACAAAAACAACAATTAACCTCATTTAAAAATGGTAGGCATCAATTTTTTTTATAAAGATTCCTCTAAAACTATGATGTTATTTTTAATGATCATATACTCATTTATATGTCAATTTCTCTACGAGAAAGATTTAGTTCTGCAGATCTTTTGGGTCATTGAATGCTCCTGAAAACCTTAATCAGGCATAGTAGCTGGGGAACAACCCAAACTTATTCCCACTTACCACAATTTGATGGCTCCTGGTACAAAGTACGCTTGTGTAAGGCATTTATGGGAATACATAGAAACTAAATGTTGGCACAAGTAACAACTTCGATGCAATTCTTATACTCATTCGAATATTGAATGTAGAATTCTTTGTGCTTACAAGTGGATATGTGATAGGTCTTTGAAGTATTTTGAAGGTATATCTTCAAATCATTAAATATAATTGATATATATCTTTTGTTTCTTTTATATTATATTTAATTTTATTGTATGATATCAAAAATAACATTATGTAAATAAAAAATATTATTATAAAGAAACATGTGGTGTGTATTTGCAATGAAAAAGAGTTATACATATGCATTAAATTATTATTTACTTTTTATTTTTCTACAATATTTATTTATGCACAAATAAACTAAATCAATATAACGCAATCCCAAAGTAGATATAATGGAATATACAATTAGATCGTTACTTTTAAAGATAAAAATAAAAATAATTTATTTAAAAATATATACATAACAATCAATCATACTCCCAAAATAAATAAAATCACGAACTACACAAATACCACCACTAAGAACACAAAGTAAACTCCATCAATCTATTAATCACACATTTTCAAATATTTTACATATCTACTAATAATTGTAGATACCCCTGATACAATATAACCTTTATTATGTATTGTTATCATTTATATAGACAAGAATATTGCATTGACTTTCATTTTTCCATATACTATTTTCAAATTCAATTGTCAGATTATTTGTAAAAGTACATTATTTTAGAAAAGTAAATTTAAAATTATAATCATTTTAAAATTTTTACAATATAATATTATTTTACACCATATTTTATATATAACAATTTCTATGTACTTTTTTATATATAATAATTTTTATCTATCATTTAATAAAATATATATAATTATAATTTATTTATTTTTAAAATATTAAATTAAAATATATGCTATTTTATTATGAGAGGTTTGATAAAAAATCAAATCGTTAATTATTTTGTCCATGTCCATGTACATTTAGTATGTTATAATGCTCAATGATTCTATATTAATAATAATTAATAAAGTACTACCCTTATTTTGTGGTTATTATTATTATTTTTAAATGTCATTTAAAATATTATTTATAAAGATTATTTGAATACCAATTAAAATATATATTGGTAAATTTTTTATAAAAAATATTTAAATAATAAATTACATAAGTTTAATGATCTATTTAGTTTTAAATTAAATTGTTATTTTAATATAGGAGTGGACACTTTATTTTTATATGGGTAGTAATTTGTTGTAAAATTGTATTATTTTAGGGTATTTTTATATTTGTCAATCATCAATTTAAATTAATTTGTTATTCGTGTGTTTTCCTTATATATTTGGTTGTTCTTTTCTTTTTTTCTTATTTTTTTAGAAACAAAACGTACAATTATAGGGTAGGCTCGACTCTTGTTTTGAGTCTCTTATTTCATGTGTTCCTAATTTTTTGATCCTTCTTACCCGTTATATGTTATATTGTGTACGAATAAAATCTTAATTTGAATTCAAGAAGTTTATAAATACATAAATATATTAACATATATAAGATACGAATCCATTCATCAAAAAATCAATTATAAAAATATTAAAACAATTAATTTGAATACTTAAAATAAAATACACACAAATCTGAAATATTTATTATTTCAACATTAATTTATTAAATTAAACATGTATTATAATATGTTATTATTTAAATTATAAAAACATTATAAAACTTGATAGTGATCTATTAGAGGGACTATGAACCTTATCAAGAAGGGTAAACATCCAAAAGAAGAAAAGAACCCAGATATCCATGGGTCAGAGTTGGAAGATTGACCTTATCATTAGATTGATAAATGGGTCAGAGTTGGAAAATTCTCATCTAAATCTCACACTTGTCATTAGATTTATATCATTGCTAGTCGACAAACACATTCCCCAAGGAGAATACATCAATAGCCCTCAACCATTACACTAAGAGTTCGAAACCAATGGCACAAAATGCCAATGAACTTTCTCTTTCATTCCTTAACTTTCTCCCTTTTGAATCTCCATGCCCCACATTGATCCAACTTGGGAAAAAAATCATGTATGAATAGAGTAATGGGAAGCACACAAATCATGACCTTTCCACATGAATCATGAATACTTTTCAGACCTAGAAAAAATGCATGCACACAAGTCACATCGTTCATGAATCATAACCTTTAAAGTGAACTATGGGCAGCACACACTTTTCTGCTTGTTGATTGACTTTTTTTAACTTTTTATATTTGTTCAAGAGTTATGTGTGAACACAAAAAAAATTATTGACATAAAACTGTGTTAAAATATTATCAAAGTTATATATCTATAACTTTGATAATATTTTAATATATATATTTTTTAATAACTTACATATATATTAAAATATTGAATTTTAATTTTAAAAGTATTTTTAAAATATTAAATTAAATTTTAACTAAATATTTAAATATTAATTTGTGTGTATTATTAGTTTTGTTAAAGAAAGGATGGTATAGTGCTCACTAAATCAAATAATTTATTTGGTTCTAATCAATCAAAAAAATTATAATAATAGAATTTTAGCAACTATAAAGTTTAGTATTTAAATATTGAAATGTTTTTTACAATGTTATTTAAGTATATTTCATTTCCTTGTCGTTATGAATGGATTGATAGTATTGTTGAAGGTTTTGAGATGTGAAGGCAAAATGGACTGGATGCCTCCCCTTGGCTTTTTCAAATTGAATTTTGATGGAGCGGCCAAGGGAAATCTTGAGACATCTGGTATAGGATGCGTGATCTAGGATTGTGCAGGCTCACTTGTTCGAGCTGCATAGAAGAGACTGGTTGATGGCACCAACAATAAGGCTGTGATGCAAGCCCTTATCCTAAGCTTGGAGTTACTATCTCACTGTAGGATCGAACGAGTTATCATTAAAGGTGATTCCAAAGTTATTATTCAAACTTTAAAGAGTCGAAAAGTAAGATCCTGGAACATCAATAACATCATTAACCCTGGTTGGGCACTGTTGAACAACGTAAGCCTTTGGGAAGTGTCCCATTGCTTATGTGAAGCAAATTCCACAACAAACATATTGGCCAATAAGGGAGTCGATCAACATGAGGAATTAATCGTGGGCAATGATTGGAGTAGTTGGGGCATTTGAAAGGATGGCATAAGTTTGGAGTACATTGGGAGGTGTTCCCCTTTATGACGGGCATGCCACCCATCATTGGCTTGCATTGATCTTATGGGATCCGCACCACATGCATGACACTCTCCCACTGCCTTTTTATTGAATGTGTTTGTGGTGAAGAGCACATACATTACGCATTCGCTCTCTCTTCCAAACCCTCATTCTTGATGCCCCATTTAGCTCTACTTTGGTTCTCTTTATTTCCATGGACCCTATGCTTCAAGTGGCACTAAGTGAACCCCTGCTACGTGTAGAGGCATCTAAGAGGGAATTGGTGTTCAACGGGCATGTTTCCGACTCACAGCTCAAAAGAATTTTCATCGTCCAATAAGTAAATGTCCTACAGGGCATTAGAGAAGTTATTGGCCAAGTGGTGCTGGAGACTATTCACAAGGTGAAGGTAAACTCATTACTAGCATCAACTTTCATTGGCAATTTCCTACTCTTCTCGAAAGATAAGCAATAAACTGTGGCGGTTGGTAGAAGAATCATGTGCCCGACTTTTAGGGTTGGTTTAGAGGAAGCAGTAGAGGCACTTGATTATGGTGTCGAGCACCCGCTCCCCTTCTCCACTCACAACAAGCTAGGATTGATTCCTCTGCAAGCTTTTTGTGAACTAGAAACAAGTTTATATGTGGTGGTTGAGCACCTAGAGCATATGGAGTCATGTTTAAAACACCCTAGCCCAAAGGGGCATTTCATTCATGAATTGGATTTAGATGAACTTTGTACTCCCTTCACTTTGGTTGTGGTAGTCATAAGTTGGAGAACCTCTCCCATGGTAGTGTAGCAATCAAACCCCTTCTCAGGGTTTTTGGGGGACCCCTTTAGTAGGGTCCCCCTTCAGGAGCAGAAGTTAGTTTCCAAACACCTCACAGGGTGGTTATTGCACAATTAAGGGCTCATTTGAATGGCAGTTATGTTTCTCCAAGCTTGGGAGGAGTCTTTCTGAAGTGCAATGTTGATAGGGCAAGGCTTCGTCATTGGAAGACCACCACCCCGAAGGTGGGAGATGCCGACATGCACTGAGTGGGAACATGGCTGAGGTGGATGAGTCTCTAGAAAGACATGGCAACTAGGGTGTTTCCTTTGTCCCAGTGCACGATTGGTGGCCCCACCATTGATGGTGGTGGTGACACTGTTGAAGTTGTTGGTTTCTAACTGGGGTTTAGCCCCTTTTCTCTTTCTTGTTGTTTTCGTGGGTTTTTTTTTTTCTATATGGTTTGGCAGCCCTTTGTGGCTTGTTTTGTTTGTCTTTGCTCCTTCCTCGAAAGGCTTGTTTGGAGGGTTTTACCTGCTTTCTTGTAATCTCATTTTTGTTTCGTTTAATAAAAGGGAGAGGGACCCCCCAACCCTCACATCATCCATTAATAAAAATAAAAAATCATTTACTTGTCAATGATTGATCTAATTTTCATTTGATTCACATTCCTACACTTCCAAAAATTAACATTTAATGTTGATTTAAATACTCATTAATAAAGACACATTGTACAACTTGCAGTCACATAACTTGAAAACAAAGACCTCAGACACCCAATATAGTCATTATTTTGTTTGATAGTTGTATAGCGTCGATCAATACATGCTCCCTTATGTTCTTTCAACGTATGATTTGTCATGTGATTTACATTACTTCTTTCTCAAATCATAAGGGACACATCATATGATTTGCAATCATACAACTTGAAAATAAAGACCTCACATGCCCAATATAGTCATTATTTCATTTGATAGTTGTATAGCTTCGATTAGTACATACCCCCTTCTATTATTTCAGTGTATGACTTGTCATGTGATTTACATTACTTCTTTCTCAAATCCCCTATGGTTCAATCATGTATAGTTCAATGCATTTCCAAACAATGGTACGATGTTTGGAAACAACCATACAGGGGTGTAGTGTGCCATACGGCCATACGACGCCCAACAAACATCTCAAACAGTCCCTAAATGATTTGATCTCTTTTAACTAATCAAAATAACATTTTTTCAATTGTATAACGAAGAAAAAGAGAATTTTAACAAAGTCTTTGGAAGGAAACCTAAAAATTTATCGGAGGGCACCGATTCAACTGGCAAGTGTAACCAACAAACAAGGCCAATTTCTTGGACATCGTTTAAATCACCAACAAGTTTAGCAATTAGTAGCATCCTTTAACACAACACAACGAACAAACATGAATTAAGAAATAAGAGCTCTGACGTCCATATCGCTTTTATTAATTACACGCATTTTCCCATGGAGATCATTACAAATTTCAATTTTCAATTTATGGGTTACGAATAAATGTTACTAACATTGGACAACTTAATTTGGACTCTATGTTCTTAATTAAGTGCCCTACTTAACATGGGTTTGCGACTAGGGACTAAATACTTACAAACATTTTGCAAATAGAAGCTTTTAGAAAATGAAGGCTCCACTGCTCTGTTGTGTAATTTTTTTAATGTTTTAATTTTTTTTTGTGTGGATATTTATTCAATTTATACTAATGTATTAAGATGTCTTTGATTAGTAGGAAGTTAATTGCTATTTTGGTAAAGGTAGACAATTCACGAAGAAAACACAATGATCGTTCGCAATTTTTATTACTATTATTATTATTATTTTAACCCAGAGGTATCTCCGATCCAAATTAGGACACTGCGACTCCACCAAACGACCTTCATTGGGGTGAGCGGAGGCGAGACTAATCTCTGGGTGTTGTCAATGAGGCCCAAACACACCAAACAACCTTGAAAATTTGGGCGGCGAGAATTGACTTCAGAATTTATATGGGACAAACCCAAAGCCCTTAGCCAACTACGCCACCTGTGTGGGCTCACAATTTTTATTATTTAAGCCATACTCGTCAAAAATCATCTTTATATCTTCATCCATTTCAATTCCCTAATTACAACATAAAAACAAAGACTAAGGTCTCGTTGTACGACCTAGTAGGGAGACCTAAGTGATTTATTAGTCCCCACCTAAGTTCAATACTTCTAGGCCCTAAAGTCCCAGTTACCGTTGCATTTATACATCCAACTGGATTAAAAAAACTCGTCCTAATAAAATTGAAGCAGCTCGAAGTCATTGAACTAAACCTCAATACCCACTTATTCAGAAAACATAAAAACAAAAACTAACTACTACACAACCCTTATTTTAATAACTATCCTCCACAATCGCCGAAAAAGAAAAATTTACCATCCAAGAAACAGAGTCCCTCTCCACCCGGATGACCTGACTTTAAGTATTGACTTTACACCTCAACTTGTCCTAAATAAGAACATGGCTCGCTTTTATTTTTGTCTATGGGAATGCAATATTAATCTGCATACGATACAATAATCTATATACTCAATAGTCCAAAAACTAGATGTTAACTAAAGTCAATGGTGTATTTAAAAACAATTAAAAGTAAAATAAGAATATCCTAGATGCTTAATCTCTAAGTCAAGGCTGAAATTACGTAAAATTTGTAAGCATATACTCACTGTATATTCTCACCCGAGTTTCAGGTGTTGAACAAGACCTCTCTTCCATTATTAATAGTATGTAGCGGGGGCCTCGCAGATCTATCAATAGCCAATGCTGTATGCATCCCTCTGGAACGCAACATGGATTCGCTGAAGAAATGGTCAAGTTTATTAATTTTAGGTGTGTTCTTAAATGGTGTCTTATCATTTGTAGCAGCTGGAGTTACGAGCAGATATGTGCGAAGACTTGAAGCAGCTGTGGATATGCCCATGGACAGTGATGTTTTCAGAGTTCCTGAGGGTTACAATGCTCCTCAACAGGTAAACACAAGTTGCTGTAAAAATTTGGAGCCTGGCTGTACTAAACACACTACTCACATTCTAGTCTCTTCCATTATGAAAATGGCCATTGCACTGTGAACAGGCTGTTTCTTGTAGTTGGACCTAACTATCGCATGCATTTGCAGTCAATGAGCTTTGCTAAGCTCGTCAAAAGGTTAATGGTCTGCCTGCAAATACAAACACGTGTGATAGATATGCTCCATTACATTGTGAACAGGGTGTTTCTTGTAGTCGGACATAACTATTGCGTGCATTTGCAGTCAATGAGCTTTGTGAAGCTTGTCAAAAGGTTAATGGTCTGCCTGCAAATACAAACACGTGTGATAGATGTGCTCATCCATTTCTGGTCGCCAATAAATTTTTGAACGTTTTACATGATTTTCGGTCCATCAAGTTTTTCTTAGTATTTGCTAGTTACATGTTGACTCACCCTTTGGCTTGTGAAGACATTTCCAAGCCCAATTCATTAACTGTTACCATGTTTGAATCATTATCAATGTGCACAATTTAGAAATCTCCTAAAGGTTTTTATGTAAAAATGTCTCCACAGTACTTTACTATCACATTGTGTTTGCCATCTTATTTTCCGATCTAGTTTCTAGGTTAAGGGTGGGGCTATTTATAGTTCGGGCCTCTCACAGTGTATAATCCTAATGTCTGTGTGGTCTCCTGGGTGCTGCTGAGTAAGGTCAGTGAAAGCGGATTACTGCACCGGCTGCCGGCCGTATATCGATATTCTATATTCAGACCAGTTAGTAGATTTGGTAGTCCGGTTAGTGACCCTTAGCTTCATGCAACATAGGTTTGGAACAATAAGAAATTATTAAAAAAAAAATGAGATACCATAAAGAATGATCATTCTTGATCTGTGCAATCAGTTCTTTTCTTACTATTTTCAGTTTAAAGAAGAAAGGTAGTAGAGCAAAGATTAAAACTAATGTTCACCACAATCTGTAAGATCTGTAATACCAACGAAATCAATGATCAAAAACATTTCCTAGTTATTTGTTCCACTAAAATATTAAGAACACAATACTGGAATCTTATAGCTTATGAAAATCAGGAGCTAGGTGATTTTATTTACAATATATTCAATAATAAGAACTCTTGTTTTGCATCATAAATCATACATGATGTTTTTTACATAGGTCCAATAGATTGTCTCCGTGTATTCGTCATCATCACCAATATTGTTCTTCCCTCATCTACTCTTGACCTTTGAATTTTTGGGAAATACAACCAATGTAGAAATTTGGTACTCAATGTAAGAGGAATATCAACATCGCATATCTTACCATGTGAGCACTCAAGTGATGTTTGTAGCCAGTTATGTTGCTGGCTCATAGTTTTGAAGGTTCACATAAATAGAAGAAAGGCTTCTTTGTCCCCTGGTTTTATTGCACAGAAACATTGGAAAATTATACGGGCAATTTTCAATGTCTCTGTTTTTAACTCTAGATCCCATGATTTTGAACATTTCAATCAAGTCCAGTGTCCATGTCGTTCATTCTTTTAAGAACAAAAAGATACTATGCAAAGATTCTTGGGAGATTCTTAGTGCTAACTCTGCAGGCAATTTTACTTGAAGAGATTGAACTGCTAAACTGATAAGATAGACCATGTAGTACAGAGGAGTTTCCAAAATCATTAAATGCAAGATTCTGATTCTGGTCATTCTATTGAGGATTATGTGCCACATAAGTTAGATGACTTTAATTTTGGTCTATTAAATACTTTATTTCCAGGTCCATATCACGCAAGGCGACCTTGTCGGTAAAGCTGTTATTGTCTCATGGATTACGCCTTCAGAGCCTGGATCTAGCACTGTTTTATATGGAACCACGAAGTACAAGTACAAATATGAAGCAAATGGCATTGTTACAACCTATAAGTTTTTTAATTATACATCAGGATATATTCATCACTGCACACTGAAGAACTTAAAGGTATGGATGTCACTTACACCTAAGAGAATTTTCTTTTATTGCACAATATATGTACAGTTCTCTTACAGGGGAATCTGGGAATGCATAAAATTTTCCAGTTCATTAGAGAGAAATTTTGCATAGCTAAAGTAGATTTAGGCCACCTTGTTTCAGTAGCACAGAAAGATTTAAAAGAGAAAACTCTGAAACATATTGGCTTCTTATCAGTAAATTGTGTCACTCTGCTTCGTAGTTAGTTTTTGGTGATGCAAACCAGTCACACCAATGCCAAAGAAGGAAGAGTGCATGCATGATCTGATTAATGAATGAATTGTGAAGTGTGCAATATCAAGATGCTTAATCATTTGTTGCTCAGAATTTAGGCAGAGGATTGCCCAAGTATTCATGGATGCACAAAGTGAAAGCTTACTTATATTTGAAAAAGAATGTTCATTAAATCTTATTGAGTTTATCAAGCACAAAACATAGCTATGGCAAAAAGGTTTTTTAAAAATGCTCGAAGCAAAGTTTAAAAGGAGCTCTGCCAAACAAACCAAGGCATCAGTAACTTATGGCCAACATTAAAATGTGAAAAAAGATAATGTGTCAAAATTCTGCATGTCTTCTATTATCCTGACTAGGAAGAGTTTTGAAAAGCAATCAAGAAACTCTAGATATTGAGTCTCAGAAAAATGGTATTCTCAAGTTGAGATGGCATCCTGATTTTTGTGCCTTCAATTTTTTTAGTGGTGCCCAAAAAATTGCATATAAATTTATTCAGAGGTAAATTGTAGTATTCTATTTGTCTTCAGAAAAATTAATTTTTAGCTCAGTAATAAACTACCTTTAATGTTTTGCCATTTCTTCTTATCATTGCAGTTTGACACAAAATATTTTTACAAGATAGGAGAAGGGAACACAACACGTGAATTTTCATTCTCAACTCCTCCAAGACCCGGTCCTGACAGTCCATTTACTTTTGGCATCATTGGTAAGTTGGCTTAGTATAGCTATCTGTATCACCTGTTCTATTTCGTTTTGGTTTAGTTCTCAACAAGTTTTTGTTGATGTTTCCTAGTTAATAATTTTTAGCTGGTTAAATTATGCTTCCTATTGTACTTTGTTTCGATTTGGCTTTCCCATCTGCTTCCTAATGAAATACTCATCTTTAAACTTCCGCTTGTTAGATGTGGTGCAGCCATATACATATAGAGAAAAATAGCCACATACATAAGTACAACAATCTGGACAGTAACATGCCATCACAAAATAGTTCATAATGGCACTGGAGGCAAGCCTTGCCCTATGCCTTACAATGAAGCATGGTAATATTTTCAAATGTCTGTTGGACTGCACCATACTACAGAAATACCAAAAATTATAGAAAGCAATACTAATCAAAATGGAAAGTCGACAATGATGAGAATACCTATTTAGCTATCGCCTTGAACTCTTTCATATCCTGACAGTAAGAACTCTGACATGCAAGTTGCCCTATGTCCAGTTAGCTTAAACGTAACCTTGATGACACCTGTGATAAAGTGTTTACTACCCTTTCTGTGGCTGGAATGTACAAACCATATTGAGAACTATGAGACCATTACAAACTACTCAAAACAAGTAAATGTAATCAATAAGGGCACAATTTTAGAAAAATAAAATGTGCATTTGCAATCTAACCCTTGTATAGATCATGGCGACTCTAGTGGCCACCCTAACCAACTAGAAGAGTCACAAGACAAATTAGCAGCAAGGAATCGAGGCCCTTGTCACCTCCAATTATCTTATAGCATGTGACAAACATTGATAGGTCAGTTGCCTTGAAGATGAGACGCACTGAGAAATCAAATCTGCCTAACACAGAACTTTAGATGAGTTTTCTGTATATAAGAAACATTGAGTGCTACCTTGGTCGTAGTTAGATCATCTTTTAGTGATAATCTCCCTCAGAGACTCAGCATCCAGCTAATATTGAACTTCTGTTACAGGAAGAATGCTCACTGGTTATAGGGGTTTTTTATTCACTCATGCAGTTTAGGGTGTATGAAGTCTGTTCAAAAGATCACAAACCTTGTTTGACAATTCTTGCAATAGCAAAATACAAATTTCTACATTCTCTAGCAAATTTGAAGCTTTGAGAAGTCTCTTACAATTCTTCAAGGTAGAGGGATCATTGTTCAACAGGTTTTTTGGTAATAGGAACTTGATTTCTTAAGAGATTGACTGCAAGCTTGCGCTCTTGAGATTGCCATCTTCATGCAATACCTGTGGGAAGGTTATTATGAAAGATGATACAAGCCCTTAATGGAGTACGTGTCTAGTCAAATACTATATCACAGGGAAGATGGCTGGTAGCCAAGATGCATTTATATTGAAGGACCTATTCTCCTGTGGACTCGAAAAGCTTAAAACAACTTAAAGAATTAATTAGCACCTCCTCAACTACTAAGGGAATCTGCAAGCATCAAATATTCATATAGCATTGCCATTCTAATGGTCAATGACATGCCATTGCCTTCAGCCCATAAGGCAACGATGCCTTGTACATGACTCTTAATTCTTTTTTATGGCACTAGTAACAGGAAATGTTTATGCCGTGTAGCCCTCAATGATAGGTAGGCTGTCAATTGATCATTCTAATATGTGGAGACACCATTAAACAATCAATCAGCCTACAAGATAAGAAGTTATCTAACACCAATCATCAAGGGTTGGTGCATCAAGATAAACATATCAAGTCTTTGTCCACAGCACCCATCCCTCATCTAACTAGTGTCAACAATGGTATTGAATCACAGGTTAGTGACAGATTACAATTGGTTCACAATGATCTTATGTCCTTCCCACATGTTTCTTTTTAGAAACATAAATAGGCGCTTACGTTCATTGATGATTTCTCTTGCAGAACATGGATCTACTATCTGAAAAACATAAGTGAAGTCTTTTGGCACTTCAAGATTTTCAAAGCCCTTGTTGAAACTCTATTAGAGAGAAAAATTCAGCATCTCAGATCAAACAATGAAGGAAAGTTTGTCAACAACTAGATGATCAGCTTCTGTGAATAGGCAGGAATTCAACTTCGGCATACTATGCCCTACACCCCTCAACAGAATGGTGTAGTTGAACGTTAAAAACACACACTTAAGGAAATGCCCAATTGCATGGTACATTCCAAAAAATTGCCTTAGTTTTGGGTAAAGGCAATTCAATGTGCAAACTACATTCAAAATCACAATCCCCATTTAGTAGTGCAAGATATGACTGTTGAAGAATAATGGTTTGGTGTTAAGCCTGATGTTTCAGATTTCAAGATATTTGGATGTAATGCATGGACGCATATCCCAGATGATAAATACAAAGCCATGGAAAGGAAGGGTCGACCTTGTATCTTTGTCGGCTACTGTGAAGATGTTAAGGCATATCTTTTATTCCAAGCACCACTAAAATACTTTAATAATAGGATGTATTGTTTGACGAACAATCTCAAGCTTACGAGCCAACATCTTCTACTCCTCCAATGGTTTTTTCCAAACCAGACACAAGTTTTGATGTTTCTTATGAAGAAGGTAGATTAGATGATTCTCATTCTGAAAGTCACTATAGTTCAAACTTCAGATGATGAGTCAAAGGGGGACAACCAGCTCCTCCACCACTGGGACCAAAAGTCATTCAGAATGCCCCTACACAACCAACACAACCTCTACCAAAATGGGTTCGCACAGTTTGCACTGAGGTTGGTGCATTGGTAGGGGATCTAAGACATTCACACAAGACGAGATTGCAACAACAATATAGTGTTGCACACTTGCACAGTTGGCAATGACTCGGGATCTAGAAACTTATCATCCAACTTCTAAGCATCATGAATGGTAGGCAGCTATGGCAAAAAAACTTTTCTCTAAAGAAGAATAACACTTGGGACTTGGTTCCACTTCCGAAAGGAAGAAAAATAGTGAAGTGCAAGTGAGTACCGAACTAAATATGCAACTAATGGGTCCATTGATAGATACAAATCCCAAAGTGTAGCAAAAGGTTTTTCACGGGTTGAAGATGTTGATTATCACGAAACCTTTGCTCCAATCGCCACGACGAATTCCATTAGGCTAGTACTCTCCTTTTCTGCAACACAGTGATGGGGAGTCCATTAGATGGGCGTCAAAATTGTCTTCTTGCATGGAGACATGCAAGAAGAAATCTACATGTCCCAACCTTTTGTTAATAGTGAGAACTCCAACTATGTGTGCAGGTTGAGAAAGTCCTTGTATAGCTTGAAACAAGGTCCTCAAGTTTAATATGAAAAGATTGACATGTTTCTCATCAATTCTACACCAAGAAATTAGATAGGAAACACCTGAATTTGGTCTTATATGTTGATGAGTCAATCATCATAGGAGCTAACACCAAGCAAATTCAATATTTGAAAGCACAACTAATGAAGTATTTTGAGATGATTGACTTGGGTTTGTTACATTTTTTCCTTGGTCTCCAAATTTCATAGTTCGAGAAAGGAATTTTCGTCAATCAATCCAAGTATGCTCAAGACATCCTATATCGCTTCAACATGGAAGATTCCAAGTCTGCACCAACTCTTTTTCAATTTGAAGTCAAGCTTTCCGCCAATTGTTCTTCTCCTATTGACATTACACTCTACAGGCAGTTGGTGGGAAGTCTTCTATACTTGATTCATACATATCCTAATCTTTATTTTGTTGTGAATTTTGTATCACACTTTTGTCAAGACCCCGAAATAGCCATTGACACGCTGCTAATGCATTCTATGATATCTTTGCAGTAATACTAATTATGAGATTGAGTACAAGTCTGGAGGAAATGCCTCAATTGTTGGCTACACTTCTGGTGGGAAAACAACAATTGTAGGCTACACAGACAGTGATTCGAGAGGGGAGATCCAGACAATCGAAAGTTGACCACAATATACATCTATCATGTTGGGGCAAGTCTTGTGACTTTGTCTTCCAAGAGACAAACTATTATTGCCTTGTCTACTATGGAAGTTTAGTATAGTAGAGCTGTCGCTGCCGACTGTGAATCAATGTGGATTTGTCGCATACTTTCTGAGTTCAGATTTTTCCAGACCCAACCCACAATGCTTTGGTGTGATAATCAGAGTGATATTCACATCTCTTGCAACCTAGTGGAGCACCATTGCACAAAGCACATTGAGTTTCATATGCATTATATTCAGAAATTGATACAAAACAAGGTTGTTGATCTTAAGTTTTGCCGAACAAATGATCAGGTTACAGACATCTTCATAAAACCCTTGTTTGAAACCTGATTTGTTCAGCTTAGGCAAATTTTAAGAGTGAAGGAAGGTATCGTCAAGGGGGAATAGTTTAGTGATTTCCCTATCCTTCCCTTCATTTAAGTACATTTTAAGCGGGGAGGCAGTATATTTAATTACTCATACACTATTGTATGGTTTTAAGATGCACTTGTAATAGTCATTGTAATATTATTTATAGATAATCACTAATTGGTGCACATTTATCCACATACTATTATTAGAGAATAGTATCAATCAAGTTATTGACTTGATTTTCACTATTAATATTAAAGTCTTATGTCTAAAAAGACTTGTTATACAAGTCTTCAAGTTAACTACTCTCCAAACTCTACCCCTAGCCTCTTTCTTATCTCTATAAGAGCAAAGAGAGTAGTGGATGAGGCAATTACCATGGAAGAGAGTTATTGTTATATTGGCAATTTAGCCTAGAGCTTTTTAATTTAAAGAAGTAGCCATGCTACTTGTGGTAAATTTGTGTATTGTTTTTATTTAAAGATTTTATTGATTTATAGTATTGCATGTATTGTGGGTGTGAATTTTATG
Source organism: Torreya grandis (assembly GCA_037957365.1). Taxonomy (NCBI): domain Eukaryota; kingdom Viridiplantae; phylum Streptophyta; class Pinopsida; order Cupressales; family Taxaceae; genus Torreya; species Torreya grandis. The sequence continues at coordinate 3,413,274 of JARHVA010000123.1, read as the reverse complement.
GTAGCTAAAACGATTCTGGAGTATGTTCATCCACTTTAAAATTATTGAATGATCAAATAAAACCATTGAATAAAATAGATAGGAATTGACAAATATTTTTCTTGTAAATATATGTTGATTGAGTAAACATCTAATTGTTTTAGGCTTCCGCAACGAGATTCATTTAACATTAAAACTTCTAGATACACTACATTCAAAGAATTAAAAATTCTTAATGTTTCAGGTCCGTCTGTATTACTGAAGGAAGACATAATGCATTTAAAGCACGAATCTCATGTCTCCTACCATTCTTAAATCAGCCTCTTCCTATTCATGACTTTTCATTTTCTTTATTTTAATAATGTCAATAAGAGGTTTCCATGTTTTGTGGATTCTTCTCAATCTCAAGATCTTCCCAAACCCTTCTATTCAAATAATGATCCACTTTGGCAAAGAGCTTGCCCTTCTTAATGTTTATTTTGTGTTTGAATTTATATGAATGCTCTACTAGTGCTGACTTCTTCACCCAATTATGAAATATGTCCTTGCAATGTTCCTTTGCTCTAGCTTGCGTTGACCTCCCTTTTTCTCCAAATATATTGCAGACACTACTTTGTATAGTCAAGGATTTTGGGGATATTCACCCTATGTAACATATCCCTCAAAGTACACTTAGGGGCAAAACCAAATTAATACCTTTTTGTCCAAATTTTCTTTGCTAATTTATCCCTAATGCCTTGTATATATGAGAGGGTGACCCTTAGACCATCGTTCCTATCATCGGACTTTGTTGCTTTTTTTCATTTGCTCCTCATTCCTTAGCTTTTTGAAATGACCTTCAAATTTTTGTCTCTTTATATCCATTGTTTTCAAAGTTTTGGAAAGGTATTTTAATGCCTATTTTAGGTGCTATTTGTCCGCGATCCTCACCACTCTTGTTGCTAATCTATCAAGGACTTCCATTTTTACATGGTGGAGAGAGGTCTTTAAACCTAACTAGGTGAATTAAATCTAATTATGAGAAAAAACAAAGCATGAATGGGTCATAGTTTGTGTGATCTAACACTTATGTTGATCACAACTCTAGAACCACCTTGACCAACTAACTTGCAAGCCAATCAAAACTTAGTAATTCAAGTCTCCTAAGAAGCATCTGTAAGTTAACTACCTTAGAGATAACATGGGAATGTTGAATACTACTAGGAATTCAAAATTGAAATGTTCCAAATTACGAAATTTTTTTGAATTCTAATTTTTTTGCAAAACCCTAGGTAAATAGTCAAATATGTTTTTTATTTCCAGCAAACCCTAGCTGCCAAATACTTCCAAAAATTAGCATAAAATTATGCTAAGCTCTTAACAACAATTGGCTGGTCCAAACAAGCAATTTATCTCTCCAAAAGCAAGAAATAACCCTCAAACCCTAGACACCTCCAAGCTGAAATTTTAATAAAAATTTGCTGCTGATCTATTCAAGTGAAGCCTTCATAAATTGCATAAAAATACTGAATTAAATAAGCAGAATTTATCATGAAAAATTTGAGTATATTTGGAGCCACAAGCCCCTCAAATCAATTCGCCAAAGCTGAAAAAATATATAAAATATTTATTTAATATTTTTGGGCAAAGATGACCCTCAAAATATGTCATAAACCTTCCTAAGACAAGTCACCACACTGCAGAAATATTAGAATAAAATCATAATGTGTTTTGATCCGAAATGAACCCTAAAACCCTGCAAACGAGCTCTCCAACCAAGTTGCCCTAGCTAAAAATAATCAATTCCAGCAGCAAAATCCACGCAACCCTCCAATGAGGGGTCTTCATCCTATCCAATCAGCTTCGAAGGCTTTAAACCCTAGTCACCCCACTCTAGATGCAATAATTTTGTATTTTTTGAATATTAAATGCAAATATAACCTCAAGATGAAGTTGCCTTAGTTGAGAAATGAGAGTTGGCGTCCCCACTCCTTTCTTGCTTGAAGGTTTTTCTCTTCAAAGCAATGACTCAAGCGTTTTTGTGCTTAATGACCAATATTTTGAACATTAACATAAAATGTCTTCAAATGAAATCCTCTTTCCTTTTATACCACTTCCCCCAAGGGGCACACCCAATTGGGAGGAAAATACAAATTCAAATCGTAAGGAAGATTGTTTTTTACATCACTCATGACCCTTAAAGATTCGCAACTTAAGTGATTCGTAAAACATAAAGTACCTTTTACATATATTCAATCAAAATCACTTATTTCTCTTTCCCTTCTTGCTTGTCCCTTAGCACCCGAGAATTGGTTAAGGCTAAAGGTCTTCAATGATGTCCCTAACAAAAGAGGGGTATGACAATCCTCCCTGCTCAAAATTGCTTGTCTTAAAACAATTGAAGCACCCATAGGGCTGTTCCCATCATAGATTTTGCACACAATTCGAACCTTGGGCCATCCCATAGGGAAGAACCCTCTTGGTGAAGCCTTCTACTATCGTTCATGAGGATTATTTGTTATTCATGCAAGTTGAATTTTCAAAAACAGCAGTAACATATCCTCTTTCCTCTTGCCATAGAGCCCATGTATCTCAACGCTGCCAATAAAATGATGAAAGCAATGAAATTTTCAGAATTGGCATTACGGAAAAATGTATTACAACCATGTGCTCTTCAAATATTTAGGTCTTGATTGCCCTTATATCATCACCTACACAAGAAGCAAACACATTAGTCAAAAATGAAGTTCTCCATTATGTTTCGTGGTGTCTTCTATGGGCTCGAAATCCTCTCCATAAGATGATTCTCCAATCCTTGGTCCTCATGCCCCTAGATCCTCTGATTTTAGAATGGGGTGCTTCGCAAAGAAAGCTATGCATGATGATTAGAGGGCTGCAATTGCAAATTACAACCATGCAATTGTTCTTGGAAATCCCCTTTCTCACGTTCCTCTTGCCCTTTGGTGTGTCAAACATTTATAGAGCTCTAAGGGAAACAACATTGGAGTCATGTTTTACCGTAGAAGAGTTGAATTTGTCATAGTAAATATGACAAGAAGAGATGTTACAACTACCTTTCCTCTTTGTTTTCTCATGACATACCATACAATCTTCATGACCATGCCTCCAATTCTCCCAAACATGCTTCAAGCTTCCCCAAACATGTCCCTCAAGGGATGGAAGCTCCCAAATTTCCTCCAAAGTCCATAACTCCTTCATCAAGGAGATTGCCCCCTTGTAGTCCAAATTGAACTCATTGTTATCCATGAACTTAGATGATGTCCACAAAAGCACAAACTTCATATAAAAGGAACTAGAGTTGCCAAAATAAAAATATTTGGAAAATGATACCTTGCTGCTCCAAATGGAAAAATTCCTTTGACCTTCATTCTTGGTTGCATACTAGTGTGGTCACCTCTCAACAACCCCTTGATCTCTCTTACATGCCACGGTAGGTTTCTCCTTCTTGTTAGGAGCTGTAGTTTGCTCCAAATTTCAACCTTTTTACCCTCAATAGGTGGCTGAACTTGCTTTATCAACTTAGAAATTTCTGAGTAATAAAATTCAGACGTTGCATATATCTTTTTGAAACTCACCATGGGCTGTAGCATGCATAAAAATTCAACATTTTTGTCCTCATATAGTGGCTGGACCTGCTCTAACCACTGCGAATTTTTTGAGTCTGAAAATTCAGACTGTGTATTGACATTTCCAGAATTGGTTAGGGGCTGTAATGTGCTAAAAAAATGTGAAATTTTGACCTCAATAGACAGCTGATTTGACCTCTCCAAATTCACTATTCTTAGATCTCAAAAGATTCTGAAACTTCACAACCAAATCTGATTTTTGTTTACACCCTTTAATTTGGTTTTTAACGCAAATTTCGGATCTGCCTTCGTACCTTAGGAATAAGCTCATGTAAAAACAAATTTGATGATGTTTAACATACCTTTAAGGCCGTCCTATGACCAATTTATTGATTTTTTTGTAAGGGTAACCCTTTTCCATGTTTGCTCCACTCAACAAGCCATGTGTGTGACTAGTTTCATTCATGAGAGTTGGTTGTTCCAACTCAGACAAAGCAACTTGTCTTGCTGCCCCTACCAGAATCCCTTAATGAATCATGCTCTCTATCCTCTTGGATGTTGCCCCCTTGGGTGCCTTATCATGAAAACGATGTAGAAACACTTTTTTTCCATTCACATTAAACTTGAGCTCTATGGTTTGGTAATTTTGTGTGTACTCCCCAAGAGAGTGGAACCATTGTATATCAAGCACTAGGTTGGTCTCCCCAATACCAACCACATAGAAATCATCCTCAATGAGATGTGTTCCTATCATGATGCTCAACTTAGGGTCTTTAGTGGTAAAGGGATGGTGTAGCCATCCACCACGATCACTCAAAAACCATTAAACTCAATAGATTGCAATACACGCAAAGCAACTAATTTCTTATCAATGAAATTATGAGGAGCTCCACTATCAATGAGAATAGTGACATCCTTACCTTTCAAATTACTTTTCACACGAAAGGAATAGTATCTAGGAGTCCAAGCAAAGGTGTCATCCAAGTCCTCTCCTCCAAGGATCTCCAAGTGTTCTTCATAGGTGGCTGCCCCTTCGTCTTCACCCTCATCTTTTTCATCGGAATGCACCTCAATGTAGTGCACTTGACCCTTCCCATGACAATGGCAACCCAGTGTCCAAGGGTCTTTACAATCAAAGAACAACTTCTTCCTTTTTAATTTGTTTGTTGTCTCATAATTCCCTCTTGGCAACTCTCTTTGCTGCCCCAAACCCTACTGGTTTGGCTTACCAAACTACCCCAAACCTTGTTGGTTTGGCCTATCAAATTGCCCCAAAGGAGCTAATCTTGGTGGTCCAAAAGTGTTGCCCCTTGGCTGTCCCCATTTATTGTCTTTTGGCTGTCCAAAAGGTTTGAAAGATTTAGTTTTTTGTGAACTAAATGGCAGCATTTTACCTTGTGGTGCCGAAGACTCAAGATCAAGGGCCTTTTGAATGGCTTCTTGAAGAGAAGGGTCAAAAGACTTGACCAAACCTCTAATAGAATCAGCCAAGCCCTCCATGAAAAGAACCACCAATCTTCTTTCTAAAACATTTGTTACCATGACTGAAAGCCTCTAAAATTCAGTCACATGCTCCTCTAAAGTATCATTTTGTTTCAATTGTGCCAACTCTCTAAAGTGTATCTCTGGATCAGCATTATCAAACCTTTCAATAATCCTCTTACTGAATTCATCATATGATGAAATGAGTTGATGCCATTGAGTGACCAATCCATGATACCACCCTTCATGGGCAGCCCCTTCCAAGTGCAAAGTAACAAACTGAATGCCCTCTTTTTCCATCATAGGCCTAAGGGAAAAGTATGTGTCCACCTTTTGAATCCAAGCCCTAGCTGAACTCTTGAGTGAACCATCAAAATTGGAAAGTGAAAGTTTTTCCAATGCATGGTGAAGTCCTCTTTGGCTGCCCTTGTGCTTTTGGCCAGCCCTATTGCCACCTATTTGGCCATGTTTCCATGAAGTGAAAGCTAAAAAGTCCATTTGATCCCTAAAAGGAGCTGGATATGTCATGTATTTATCATAATCTCTCAACAAGCTATCCCTCAATGTAGGTTGCTCTTTCCCACCCGGAATGACAACTTCTTGCAAAAAAGTAGGTTGGTTAGGCCTACATGTAGCTCCTCCAATCCCTTTAAAATGTTAATCTATGAGGTTGTGACTCCTAGAAGCACTACCATCTCCATTGTATGGTTTGTCACCTCTCATTTATTTCATAGTGCAAATAAATTATGCCATCATAGTAGTCATTTGTTCCTAGCCTGTGTGTACCTGTCAAACTTTTGTTCTTCTTTGTTTTCTACCTCATCCCTTGGCTGCTCCAAGTGAGACATTGTTTCTGTTTGTGGATTTTTTTCTACTTTCTTCATACTCAAGTAATACCTTACCTCTTTGTCACCCTCTTGCATGTATCACCTTGAAAACCCATGGCTAGCCAAGATATGGCTCTGATACCACTAAAATGTCTCAAATTAGGTATTTTTTCTTAATTTTGATTTTTTTGCAAAACCCTAGGTAAATAGTCAAATCTAATTTTTATTTACAGCAAACTCTAGCTGCCAAATACTTCTAAAAATTAGCATAAAATTATGCTAAGCCCTAAACAACAATTGGCAAGTCCAAACAAGCAATTATCCTTAAAAAAACAAAAAATAACCCTCAAACCTTAGATGCCTCCAAGCTTGAATTTTAATAAAAATTTGTAGTTAATCTATTCAAGTGAAACCCTCATAAAATTGCATAAAAATACAGAATTAAATAAACATAATTTATCATGAGAAATCTGAGTGTATTTGGAGCTACAAGCCCCTCAAATCAATTCACCAAAGATAGCAAAATATATAAAATATTTATTTAATATTTTTGGGAAAAGATGACCCTCAAAATATGCCAAAAACCCTCACAAGGTCACCACACTGCAAAAATATTAGGATAAAATCAGAATGTGTTTTGACCCGAAATGAGCCCCAAAACCCTGCAAACCAGCTCTTCAACCAAGTCGCCCTAGCTGGAAATAATCAATTCCAGCAGCAAAATCCACACAACCCTCCAATGAGGGGTCTTCATCCTATCTAATCAACTCCCAAGGCTCCAAACCCTAGTCGCCCCACTCCAAATGAAATATATATTTGTATTTTTTGAATATTAAGTATAAGTACAACCTCAAGATGAAGTTGCCCTAGTTGAAAAATGATGGTTGGCATCCCCACTCCTTTGTTGCTTGAAGGTTTCCATCTTCAAAGCAATGGATCGAACGTTTTTGTGCTTAATGACCAATATTTTGAACATTAACATAACATGCGTTCAAATGAAATCCTCCTTTCTTTTTATACCACTTCCCCCAAGGGGCACGTCCAATTGGGAGGTAAATACAAATTCAAATCATAAGATTGTTTTTTACGTCACTCATGACCCTTAAAGGGCCCAAACTTAAGTAATTCTTAAAACATAAAGTACCTTTTAAAAGTACATTTTACATATTTTCAATTAAAATCACTTATTTCTCTTTCCCTTCTTACTTGTCCCTTAGCCCCGAGAATTGGTTAAGGCTAAAGGTATTCAATGATGTCCCTAACAAAAGAGAGACATGAAAAAATTATAGACTTTTAAGTCTCCTTATGAATTAATTATTAAGGCATCATCTTTAAATAGAATAGACACTTATTTCGTATATGAATGTAAAATGTTGGGCTTTACCTTGGTCTAACTCCTCATTTGCCACCTTAGAGGGAGTTTAGAATGCATTTACTACTGATGTTTTCATATAGAAAGCATGTTGCCCCCATTTGGGAAGGGTGCAAGGGTTCTTATACCGCATAGTTTTGGGTGTAGGAAGGCTAGTTCAAAAATCATAAATCTTTAAACCTTATTTGTCACTTAGTGAAGCCTTATGCAATTCTTAAAGCCAATTATTATGAAACTGATATGCTTTTTAATAAGGATCTAATCAACCAAAAACGCAATGTTTATTTCCTTCCTGAACTTTGATTTGGTTGCAAGTGGAACCTTACAGACAATAGGTGTATGCAGGGGATCTTGGTCAATCATTTGACTCAAATAAGACCTTTCAGCATTATTTGAGGTCCAAAGGACAGGCAGTTCTGTATGTAGGAGATCTTTCTTATGCAGACAATTATGAATTTCATGATAATAGGAGATGGGACACATGGGGAAGATTTGTTGAAAAAAGTACAGCTTATCAATCTTGGATATGGACAGCAGGAAATCACGAGATTGATTTTGTCCCTGAGATTGTATGTATACTTTTCTTTATGCATAATTGTTTTAAGGATAAATCGATAGCTTAATCAGGTATTTGCTACTTGAAATGGGAGACTGTCTAAACTGCCACTAACATATTTGAGAAATTAATTTGTTGTAATTGGTTGTTTGATTTTAGCTTCTTTGGCCCCTATCTTTCTCAACTAATATCTACATATTAGTTATTTAAGAAAACTGATTTTTTTAAAGTTAATCTGATTTAAAAAGATGGAGAAGAGTGTATAATAATCTCCAACATAGCAATACCTATTTTTATAAGCAAGAAGCCCTTTTCTGAAAGATCAAAGTGTCTTTCTAATAATATCAACATAAGTCACACAGTTATAAAGGCTTGTAGAGAAATAACCAAAAAAACATTGATACCAGACGTTCTATTCATTTTATTGAACCAACATGAGCCAGAAAACCGCAAATCTCCCTAAGATTCTGCAATTCTGCAATGAAAAGGCTCAAAAACAAATCTGGCCACAAATTGAAGGCAGGCAAACCCATTTAAGATAATTATTCTCCGTCACATGACAACAAATTAGTCCAAAAGATAATTCCAGCCTGAAGCTGATTATACAAACCACTTAAGGACCAATCACCAAACATTACTTCCAACATCAGAACCTGCAAATGGCTAGCATCACATGCTAAGTGCCTGATATTCACGAGAAATACAGGTTTGAATACCGTGCCACACATCAACGTAGGCTCAGTTTCCTGCAAGCCTATGCTTGGACGGTAAGACTTGCTTCTACAACTTTTCCATGTAAATGCTAAGCCATTGCCAGATGGCAGTGCCATGCTGAACCGTATTTATAATTTGGTACCAATCCAACAACATAGGCTGGCAGCCAATAACACAAAAAAACATTAATAAACAGAATAATAAAGAGACAGCATAATGATGCCAGTATAAACAGATATATTTGCAAAATATATCTTTGAGGCCATCTTTAAACATATCAGTGCTATTGCTGACTTCAATGCCATCTTGACTAAAACTGCTCTATTACCTGACTATAGAGGAAACCATGTACAACAAATATTTGTATTTCTAGCTCTCCATACTGCATAACTGAGTGGTTTAACTTCAAGCAGTAAGACATGAACCTGATTTGCACCAGCAAACCACATCTTGTTGAGCTCCCAAAAATTATCCCCACAGGAAAAAAATTCAATGAGGTGTTGTATCTTTTATATTTCAGCATAAAGATGGTTTATGTCATGGTGTAATGTCCCTCTTAGGGCATATTATGCAAATCTGGAAATTAATCACAAACCCTAACACCAACAAGAGTAATTTTTGATTTTTATATCGAACCCTATTAAAAAATTCAGAATTTTGGAAATACATATTTATGGCACCAATTGCAATATTTTATTATCAAAATACTTGACAAAAATTCTAGAATAATTACAGTTCATAAAACACCTTCAAATCTGATTTTTGCATACAAGTGTAGGGCTGAAAGATCGCAAACAAATACCAGCTGATTATTTAATTGTAAATAAATCAAAATCTCCAATAATCTGCCTTAGAACTGCAGATTTTCTTCCCAAAGTGAGTGGCCACCTTAGGATAGACCCCTCAAGTGGGTCACTGACCTAAAAAGGTCTTGCAATATAGTTTTCCACCCTCCAAAGGATCTTCAACAGCCACATCTCCCACTCTGAGCCCTACAAACTGCTGCGCACCACTAGATGATGCCCTAGAAACCCACCATTGCTCAAATCTGCCCTTTGCAACATCTGAAATGAAGCTTCCCAAATGAGATTAAGGGTTTCCATCCTTAACTCCAAGTTTCTAGTGAAGGTTGTCGTCTTTAATGGAAAAAAGTCAAGCGTTTTGTGCTCAAACTCAAAATTCAATTCATCAAACATAACATGAGTATCCAAAAGAAACTCCTCTTTCCCTTTTATATCCTTTCCCCAAAGGAGTGTGTTCCATTTGAGAGAAAATTCAAATAATCAAAAAACTTATTTATAAATTCACTTAAGGGCTAATCTTGCCCATGACCCTTAAAAGTCCCCTTCTTAAGTAAAAAATAGAAAAGAGTTGCCGACGTATTCACTTTTGACAACTAAGGCATATTATTACTTTTATTTAAAGTATTTGAAAATATTTTTTATTTCAATAATAATATTATTTTATTTTTTAGAAAATGGAACATTACAGTCCACCCTTCCCAAATTTGCTTCCCCTCAAACAAATGCAAGTTCATTTTCTATTATCTCTGAAATACATGGATCCCACTTCAATCTTGGGAACTTGCAACCCCAAATGCTTGCTTCATGAACATAGCCTTGAGCTTCAATGGGTCCCATATTTTTATTGTGGGCTGAAAACAAACTCAACTACCCCCACTCATGCTTGTCACATGTCATGATCATTGTACTTTCCTTGGACATATGCAAACTATGCACTCTTTGACTGATAAGAGTTTCTTTATCAACACTCATATGGGTTGTTCCTAAACCTACACATAAAACAAACATGACAATGAAATCAAGAGCTCTCCACACCATTCCTTCAACTGCTTCACCATGCCTTGTAGGCATGTTGTTCAATTCTCCTCCCATGCTTGCATCTTCTTCATAGTTTCCATTCGTGTGATGGACTTTCAAAGGTCCATTCTTGCTGTCCCACACATGATTGTAGTTGTACCGTTGCATTTTATTGCTCATAATCAGCATTGTGGTGGCTAAAAACTCTTCCATAATAGCTACAAACAATCCCTCATTGATGGTAGGTAGAAGATCCTTCCACCTTGTGACTAAAAATGCTCTTGTGGCTGTTGTAAAAATTATTAAGGGGTTGGTTTTGTTGCACATAGTAGCAAAAAGAATAGGGCAGTAGTTGTCATGTTTTAATTTCTTCACAAAATTCAGAAATGACAGTGATATAGGGGTTGAAATCAACAATACAATGACTGAAAATGCTTCAACAATATCAACCAACCAAAGGTATCTCATAAACTTCGTTTCAAGCCAAATGCATGAGATAAAAAATTCATTAACAATAGCAACATTGAACTCCTCAAAGACCTTACCCTTCTTGTATCTCCAAAGATCACCCGGAGCCCAAACTTTCATGTACAAGTAATTTGGAACTTGTATGAAATGATCTATGTGCCCTCTGCCACTCAAAGTGTTTATCACTCTATCATCATTTTCAATATGTTGCCCACGATAACCACAATTTTCGCCGTGATATTCTATGAAGCATCAAGCTTGACATATGATCATTATTTTCAACATGTTGCCCATGATGACAACACATCTGAAAAGACATAGTAGGAAGCAACAAATCCATAGCACTTTCATACCTTTGGCTGTCCTAAAAATCCATCTCCTATGGCAATGGCTCAATCTTTGTAATGCTCAAAAGATCGATAGGGGTTTCTTGGAAAAGACTCTCTTTTCATTTAGTACCCTTCATCTTATCCTCATTGTTAGAATGATTTTCATGAGGATCAAAATATTGTAAGAACATAGTATCATAGTGATACAATAAATCTTTTCTATGAAAATAATCCAATTGCTTACCATGATAACAATAAATATGAAATGGCCCAACATGAAACAACAAACCTGAAATATGACCTTTCTTTTCATACCTTGGGCTGGAATCTAATTGTTTACTTCTTTTTTCAGATTTAGAAGTAGGGGCTTTTGAAGGACTTACCTTGGCACAACCATCCTTGTGTTTATCAAGAGCCATACATGTTTTTACTGAAGGTTTTCCACTTTCCATTTTTATAGTGGATTCCTTTATGGGCTGCTCACTAACTTCTTTCATATCTGAATTCTCTTGCTTCTTGATTTCCTCCTTGGAATTCTCACGAGGGTTTGACTTCCCATCATTTTCCTTCAAAATTACTTGCAACTCAGATTTTTCTTTATTCTCCCTTCTTACAATTTGAAAATTCTTTTCCTCTTCCTTTCTCAAGGCATGTTGAAGATCTCTTGGATTGTTCCTTGGTTTATGACTAGCCCTAGAACCATAATTGCCTTTCTTCAATGCCACGAAATCTACAAGGCTCATTTCTTCTTTGATTGCCAGTGGAAAAGTCATATATTCCTCAAGTTTGCTACCACATCATTCTGTATAGAAGGTTGCTCCTCCCTTTCTGGAATGACTTCCTCCCTACAAAAGAAGTTGGTTTGATTAGGCCTTTGTGTAGATCCAAGTGTCACTCTAGATGGGGGGGGAAGGGTGGTTGTATGTACTTGAAGTGTTGCCTTCACCATTGTGTGGCTTGAGTCCATATCCTTCATGGTTTGAACGAATTCAGCCATAATTTCCCTCAACCGCTCTTGTGTTTGAAAAAAATTATCAAACCTAGCCCTATTCGAATCACCCATGTCACTATGCCTTGGCTGTTCCAAGTTTTACCTTGGCTGCTCTTGATCTTCTTCCTAATTTTCTAGACCCTTTTTCTTTTCCCTTTCGTAGTACCTCACTCTCCTATCACTGCTTGGCATGAAGCCAACTCACACCCCACAACTAGCCAAGAATTTGGCTATGATACCACTGTAATGCCCCTCTTAAGGCACATCATGCTAATCTGGTAATTAACCACAAACCCTAACACCCACAAGAATAATTTTTTATTTTTATATCAAACTCTAACAAAAAAATCATAATTCTGCAAATACACATTTATGGCACCAATTGCAATATTTTATTATCAAAATACTAGCCAAATTACAGCTCATGAAACACCTTCAAATATGATTTTGCATACAAGTGTAGGGCTAAAAAATCACAAACAAATACCAACTAATTATCTGACGGTAAATAAATCAAAATCTACAATAATCTACTCTAGAACTGCAGATTTCCTTCCCCAAAGTGGGTCGCCACCCTAGGATAGGCCCCTCAAGTGGGTAGTTGACCTAAAAAGGTCTTGCAATGTAGTTTGTTTGTCACCCTCCAAAGGGTCTTCAACAACCACGTCTCCCTCTCTGAACCCTGCAAATTGCTGCGCACCACCAAATGATGCCCTAGAAAACCACCAACTGCTCAAATTTGCCTTTTGCGGCCTCTGAAATGAAGCTACCCAAATGGAGTTAAGGGTTTTCGTCGTCTTTAGTGGAGAAGCCAAGTGTTTCGTGCTCGAACTCAAAATTCGATTCATCAAACATAACATGAGTATTAAAAAAAAATCTCTTTCCCTTTTATATCCTTTCCCCAAAGGGGTGCATTCCACTTAGAGAGAAAATTCAAATAATCAAAAAGTAGCTTCCTAATAAATTCACTTAAGGGCTAATCTTGCCCATGACCCTTAAAAGTCCCCTTCTTAAGTCAAAAATAAAGAGTTGTCAACATATCACTTTTGGCAACTAAGGCATATTATTACTTTTATTTAAAGTATTTAAAAATACTTTTTTTTTTAATAATAATATTATTTTATTTTTAGAAAATGGGACATTACACATAGCTTTCAAAGGTTGGTTGTCAGATCTTCACAACCCATTGACATTCCCAGAAGAATGCCCAAATATATCCTCATCATTCAAAAATAGAGGACAACATACAACTGCCCTGTCAAGAATTTGCTTCAGTGGCACAAGTCCCTATATAACATACACCAAATACATTTTCTTATGTTCCAACAGAACCTTAGCTTGCTAGTATGTTGGACAAAGTTTGAAGGCATAACTAAGGTTAGATTCTTGTTGCAAAAAGTGTCCCTCTAAAGGTTAAGTGCGGGTTATGGACCACATCCCCTTAGGTGAGTTTCTAGAAGCTTCAAACAAAAAACAGATATTTTCTCTGGGAAGATCATATTTTCACCACCCTCTTCCACACAAGTGTGAAAATAGGTTGACAAACTAAAAAACTATGTAAGCTGCTAAAAAAAATCTTTGGTGATAAATTTAGAGAACCTATCTTCCCATCTAAGTTATTTTGCATCGTAGATATCTAGCCTTAGAGAAATGGACTTTACAAATAGATTCATTTAGCTTATGTAATTCCTATCGGAAGTTTTCGTCCTGCATCACATCCCAAACCAAACCATAAAAAAGTACAGCCTCCCGTCCCTGTTTTCTATTATTTTATAAGTGGTGGACTTCTCTAACATCATGAACCTGAAAATCGTGTCATTAAGGATAGAAACCACACCCCTCCTGAAGTGAAAGGCATTGATGCCTACACCAAATGACTACATATACATCAACACCCACACCGTCACAACCAAAATTGTAGAAAAGATTGGAATTATCTGTCCACAAGGACATATTGACTTTGAGGATAAGATTGTGTCGTAGCTAGAAGAATAAAAGTACTTAGGTTGGCAAACCCTTTCAGAGTAGTTGTTTATTAGCTAAATAGTCCCACAACCTGATTTCACCTTTAATCAAAAGAAGCCACATAATATCTCAAATACATAAACCTTCTAGATCATAGACTACCAATCCAGTTCTACATTTGTAGTTTCTACCTTGAGAAAGAAAAGAAATCATATTAATGTCCACGAATGACCAAAAGTAGGTCAATGGGACTCAAGAATACACCCAATTACAATAGAAAGTGCTAGGGTAAAAGGACCCTGGGGACAACGACTAACTAAATAAAAGAACAAAAGTACTGAAAGTAAATGTGGGGGTAAATCCAGAGCACAAAATCTCTCAACCCATGTGGTTATGTTAACAATACAAATAGTGTAAGAAACCCTTGTCAATCTGCCCCTTAATTTTCAGTTTTGATGGTTTGGCATTTTGTCAAACACTTGGCATGCAATGTGACTGAGTTCTTATTTCTGGGTGTTTAGGTGTTTGTTTTGCTTGTTTTTTGTTGATTTTCAATACCAAAACATTTGCCAATAAATAGAAATGATAAACAACAGATTTGCATAAACAAATATTAAGCATTCAACCTCAAATCTGATTTTATTATCACTATAACAGGTCTTAATACAACAGATATCAAGTCTGATACAATTTGGATTAGACTGATTACATCATATGACAATGGATACAAGATGAAAAGATTTGAATGCTAAACTGATTACAACATACCTGTGAGTTAGCTCTTCAACAATGTGACTTCTATGATTAATGAATGAAGGTTGAAAACTTCAAGTGATTTGTAATAACTGAACAAAAAGCTTCAAAATGTTGTAGCTGATCCTGTAATTGTTGTAGTTGTCCCAAAGTCTGATTAACATTCAAACATGCCCAAAAATTCTCAATAATGGCAGTGACTAGGCTTGTGATGAAGTGCCTAGGGTTTGAGGTCTTCCACAAGTAAATTTATGATCCTTTCCTCTTCCAAATTCAAACCCTAATGTCTGCAATAAAATTGATGATGTATGGCAAGATTGATTTACACTTTATAACCCACAATTTCTCCTCCAAGAGGTGCAATTTCACCTATCAAAGGCCATGATTTTCTCCTTAATGTTGGCCAATTGGAATGAAGCTCCAAATCATAAAATATGTCCCTCCAAGCGTAGCGATTTCCTCCTATAGCCACGACTAGGGTTTGAGGATGACTTTCCAACTTTATTACTCACCAACCCTTCCACGAATTTCATAGAAATTCCTACCACATCGGCTACAATACACTGCAATCAAAATTATATACCTTTTGCCCTAATCGCTCCTTTCCAATTTGATATTTTATGGCAATTTCTTCAAATTGAAAAAATTACACCCTAGCAGCTCCAAATCTGTATAATGATGCCTTTGTGCTCCAAAACGATGCCAAAAATAATGCAATGAAGTCCAATTAGAGCTCCATCATGAACTCTTCACACGGTGAGCTAGGTTTTTGTCCAACTCACTGGATTCCCAAGGGTTTTCGTCCTTGGAATAACGCTGAAACTCTGTTACAACTAAAGAGAAACTCTCTGAATATCAAATGACAATAACTTAAAATGATAAAAAATGACTCCCAAATGCCTTATTTATAATCTTCAACTTGGGCACCCAAATACAATATGATTTATTTTATTTTTAAGTCCACCTCCAACATTTATGTTTATTTTTCCTTCTACAAACTTGGGTGGTCACCTTTGGCCAAAATATAATATTTTAATAAATAAAATATTACATTAATTATCATTTGTTTTATTTCCCATTTTTCTCTTATTTTCTTTTTTCCCACTCTCCAAGTGGTTCGCTCCTACCCTTAGCAAATTATTTAATATTTTCGATTTCTCCAAGAATATCACAAAAATATCCAAAGTCATATTCCACTTTCGTTTTGCCAAGGAAAAATAGTTAAATATATAATTTAACTATCCAAGGTATTCCCTTGCCTCTTTGACTTAGCCTACAGGAACAATTGGGTTGGCTGACATATAATAGGTGATCATGCCGGAAATGGGGACATTACAGTCCTCCCTTCCCAGGGTTGCTTGCCCACAAGCAATTGCAAACCTGCATGATGTAAAGTATCATCAAGTGGCAAGTATCTTCCAATATGAATATGAAGAACGATATACAAATCCAAAGCTCTGAAGCATGACTACCTGTACCAACTCTTCCGCTGCTCCACTCTGATATAATCATCACCAACCAAGAGGTGAAACAACTCACCATGATCCCTGTAAAGAAGTGTATCAATCAAACCAATACCTGGATCCCAAGTCATTATACCATCACCCCAACAAGAAATGAAGAAATAGATGTCTATCGTCTTGTCCTCAATGCTAATTATCCATCTAAACCTGAATGATCTCATAGGAATGTGATATATCCCTGTCACAAGTGCATAGGGGAATATGCCAACCCATGCTAGGTTGCTGATATAAATCAGAACAGCATTATACAAACTAAAAACCATTCCTATGATGATACAAAAAGTATCTCCAATGACATATGATGATAGAAGATCATCACCATGCCAATATCCAACAATGAAATAGTGATCCCAACCTTTCCAATCTATCCAAATAACTGCTGTCACCAAAGTACAATCTGAAAATTCCATGACCAACAATGTAGGACAGCCATCTATCATTGATGTATGAACTAGCAACCAATGGATTAGGGCTGGAACACTTCTATCCACATGCACTATCAAGAAAACATCATCAAGACGGTGTTGTCTTAACACTAAAAGCCTCATCAAGTTCTCAATAGGGATTAAACTCTTATCCAAATTTGATTCATATTTATTTTCCTCTTCACATGCATGCATAACATTGTTGGCTGGTCCACAAGGAGCATACAATTCTGATTTCTTCTTTTCCCTTACCATCGTAAGGTGCTGCTTTGATTGGGCAGCCATCAACTTGGCTTCCCTAGCTCTCCTCAACCATTCATCACACAAGTTTTGGGTTCTTTTAACATCTGCTATGCCATAATGCACAAAATCAGTCCTCTTACTAGTTGCATCATCAACCGATGACTCGTGTTTATCTTCAAAACTTGAATGCCAACATTAGGTGACTCCATAGCATTGTCTTCTCCATGAATATGAGCTGCTAACTCATGAGTATGCAAAGGTAAAGTTCTGTTGTTGCAAATCAGAAAATTAGGACTGCTGTTATAAGTTAGAAATTCAGACCTTACCTCATGCCTTTCTTTAGATGTGGCTGCCATAGAAGATTGGAATTTGGCTGTAGGTAATGAGGAATGCTTATCAACTTGATCTTCCAGATCTTGCAATGCTAAAGACCTTTGATCAAAGTCATCAAAGTGACCTTGGCTGCCATGCAACAATTTTACTGATTTGCCCTCATGTGTAGAGAATTTATCATCATCAAAGTCAGCTCTCTTTTGTAGATGCTTTGCAATATTGAAGCATGAATGGTGGGACAGCATTGTGATCAACCAAAGGAGCACCAATAGAATCCATACCTTCATATGGTTTATCAATGTCAAGCTCTAAACCAACATGCTCTATGTCAAAGGGACTCATATTCGCTTCCTTTGGAGATGCCTCTTGTTTCTTCTTGTAAGGATAATGGGGCCACATTACAATAATTACAAGATTATATCCTTTTATCCTCATTTACTAAAACAACATGTTTTTCAAACTCCTCGTGAAGATTTTTGCAAACCTTACTTGTAGTTTTTCTATCCTCTTCTTGTGCAAATAGATCAAGAGCTATCATATGGTATTGTTTCTTTGCCAATTCAGTCTTGTAGTGTTGCCTTGGATGCAAGTCCATGAAATCAATGAAAGGTAATTCTTTCTTAACATATTGAGGGAGAGTATCATATTTCTTAAACATGCTAAGTATTTCTTCTCTTCCACCTTGTTGTGTTAAACCTTTACTTGTAGATGTGGCTGAGTCACTAGAGTGCTTAGATTGTCTCGAAAGAGAATTTTCAAAATGAACTAACCTTCGCTGTGTTTGAGCAAAGTCCTTCATGATCTTTTCCATGCTAGACATCTTTCTCATAATTTACTAACTCGCTGTCCATAACTTAAAATCGACCCAAACTGAAATGCAATCCACTAATTTTACCCAACAGGTTGGCAAGATCCAAGCCCTAATACCACTATAACAACCCCTTGTCAATCTGCCCCTTAATTTTCATTTTTGATGGTTTGGCATTTTGTCAAACACTTGGCATTCAATGTGACTGAGTTCTGATTTTTGGGTGTTTAGGTGTTTGTTTTGCTTGTTTTTGATTGATTTTCAATACCAAAACATTTGCTAATAAATGGAAATGATAACCAACAGATTTGCATAAACAAATATTAAGCATTCAACATCAAATCTGATTTTATTATCACTATAACAGGGTTGAATACAACAGATATCAAGTCTGATACAATTTGGATCAGACTGATTACATCATATGACAATGGATACAAGATGAAAAGATTTGAATGCTAAATTGATTACAACATACCCGTGAGTTAGCTCTTCAACAATGTGACTTCTATGATCAATGAATGAAGGCTGAAGTGATTTGTAGTGACTGAACATAAAGCTTTAGACTGCTGTAACTGATCCTGTAACTGCTGTAGCTGTCCCAAAGTCTGATTAACATTCAAACATGCCCAAAAATTCTTAATAATGGCAGTGACTAGGCTTGTGATGAAGCACCTAGGGTTTGAGGTTTTCCACAAGTAAATTTATGATCCTTTCCTCTTCTAAATTCAAACCCTAATGTCTGCAATTAAATTGTTGATGTATGGCAAGACTGATTTACACTTTATAACCCACAATTTCTCCTCCAAAAGCTGCGATTTCACCTATCAAAGGCCACGATTTTCTCCTTAATGCTGGCCAATTGGAATGAAGCTCCAAATCATAAAATATGTCTCTCCAAATGTGGCGATTTCCTCCTATAGCCATGGCTAGGGTTTGAGGATGAACTTCCGACTTTATAACTCACCAACCCTTCCACAAATTTCATAAATATTTTTGCCACAGTGGCTACAATAACCTGCAATCAAAATTATATACCTTTTTGCCCTAATCGCTCCTTTCCAATTCGATATTTGATGGCAATTACTTCAAATTGGGAAAATTACACCCTAGCAGCTCCAAATTTGTATAATGATGCCTATGTGCTCCAAAATGATGCCAAAAATAATGCAATGAAGTCCAGTTAGAGCTCCGTCATGAACTCTTCACACGGTGAACTAGGTTTTCGTCCAACTCACTGGATTCCCAAGGGTATTCGTCCTTGGAATAAAGTTGAAACTCTGTTACAGCCAAAGAGAAATTTTCTGAATATAAAATGACAATAACATAAGATGATCAAAAATGACTCCCAAATGCCTTATTTATAATCTTCAACTTGGGCACCCGAATACAATATGATTTATTTTATTTTTAAGTCCACCTCCAACATTTATGTTTATTTTTCCTTCTACAAACTTGGGCAGTCACCTTTGGCCAAAATATAATATGTTAATAAATAAATTATTACATTAATTGTCATTTGTTTTACTTCCCATTTCTCTCTTATTTTTTCTTTTTTTCCACTCTCCAAGTGGTTCGCTCCTACCCTTAGCAAATTATTTAATATTTTTTACTTCTCCAAAAATATCACACAAATATCGAAAGTCATTCCACTTTCGTTTTGCCAAGGAAAAATCGTTAAATATATAATTTAACTATCCAAGGTATTCCCTTGCCTCTTCAACGTAGCCTACGAGAACAATCAGGCTAGCTGACATATAATAGGTGATCATGCCGGAAATGGGGACATTAAAAATAGCCATGTGAAGGAAGTAAGAACCCCCAAAGAGCATGCGTTGTTGAAAGAAGAAAATTAGAGGGATTGGATGGTAGCCTCATCAAACATCTCTAACCATGCTCGAAATAAGAGGAATCATATGTCATTGTTTGTCACTATGAAAGTGCCAATATAAGATCTGGCAATGCTCCTCGGGTAATGTCTAGCGCTGGGCCAGGTTGGGTAATCCTAAGAGGAAGCAAAGCAATCCCCCTAGAATCCCTCCTAACATCCAAGGCCAAAGAAGCCCCTGTAGCAACAAAAAAACTCATAAATGTGTGCTTGCCTCCACAACCTAGGTGGCAATCGTGAAGAAGCAGATTCATGATGCTTTGCAGGAGCTAGTGTTGGGGTACCTAAAAAGTAGTGTTGCACAGAGATGAGCATCACCTTAGTGACCTACACCCCTTAGTGTGTGAATCAATAGTCACCAAAGGTCACTTAATCGCACCAATCTCTTTGAGGGGTTGAAAGAATGATGTGATCAACCTAGGGGCTCTTGGGCCTCCCTGTAAGGACCTACGTCGAAGGGTGACAACCTCCCAAAGAAAAAGGGCCAGGCATTGCTGATCCGGATACCAAAATAAAGTGGATGAGGAGTTTCCCAAGTCTCTATAAAGTCAATGGTATCTCCCCTGCATCTCATAATAAATAGGGCATCTGAAAATAAAGTGCTCCTTAATCTCCACCTCTTGGAGGGAGCAAAGATGACAAATCCAGTCTCCACATGGAATATGATGATCAATTGCAACCCACAACTGGTGTGAGCATGCCCTCAACTGGTCAAGGGTAAATGCCAAGCCGTGAGACCAATGACGGTGGAGATAGTCAAGGCGATGAATAACACCATCCACCAGCTGCAAGAAGTGCTCAACATAGAAGGCAAGCTTGGCACTGAGCTGCTAAGGAGAGTCCAAGTGACTTGGATGTACTACCTATCGATATCCTCTCGAACAACTCTTTATGAGAACCCCATAAGTAATCATTAAGCAATTTCACAAATCATTTGACAACAATTTCTGAGGCACACTCACTAGAGCAAGGAGCAAGGAGCAAGTTGGAAGCTTAAACATGGTAGATTTAAGTGTCACCACCTTACCTAATAAATTTAGAACTCTATTTGGTCAAGTTCCAGTTTGGGTTTTGGCTTCAAAAGGCCTTATCCATTGATACTCCCAAAGAGAAAAAAAGGGAATTGACATCATCCTTGGAATGTTCAAGAATGTAGATAATCATTGCACCATTTGACTTCTGTAAGTTACATTTTGCACCACTCATCTTAAAATGATCTAAGTGTGACGCTATGTTCAAGTTTCTTCCAGTCAAGACCCCCTTGAAAGGATGGTATTGTTTAAAAATAACTATGATTAACTATGAGGATATCAACAATACTTCTAGTAAGACTCAAAGCTCAAATGCCACCCCATGCTTATTAGGATGCTCGAATTCAAACCTTGTTGTGGAGAATTTCTCCAACGAGGGAATATGCATAAGTTTCCAAAGGCCAGGCAATCACGATGACACACTCATCTCACCTAATCACAAAAGCAATCATTCCAACTCTTCCAAAATGGCAAAGGTCCAATGGTATCACCTCGACATGCTGGACAAGAGAGTTTATCTTATGTAATGTCCCCTTCTTAGTCAATATCAGTTACAGAGGGGGTTAGCCTATTATTTCGACCCTCGTAGGCTAATGGACTTGATTTGAGGGTCTATTGGTAGCTGTTGCCTGGTCATATGGGACATTACTTCTCACCAGTGCTTCATTAGGTTCAGGTTTAGGCCATTGCAAATGTTTGTTTTGGCTCAGTTTGACATACTATTTATAGTAAGTCATCTTTCCTGAGATAATATTTTTGGCAGGGCATTTGGACATATGGTATTTGTAGTGTTGATCCTGAATTTTAGTTGACTTAGTGAAATAAGCCTTTTTGAGCAAGTTATTATTATTTAATTATTAATAAAGGTAACTTAATTAATAATTAATTATTTAAGGTCAATTATAAAGTGTTTTTAATGAATGGGGCCAAGACACATCAATTAAAGTGTTTTAAGTGATTATTTTATTGGGGCGCTGTATTTCCTACGTCAACATTAATATCAAATAATTTAAATGATTATTAATTCTAGAAGGATCAACCTCCTCTTGGGAAAAATTTTAAAGAGAGGATCAACTAAGCTTCTATCATCCAGTGTTGACATTTGCTTTGATATGTTCATTTGTGGAGCCAAGGGTTTTTGCATATTTTTTATTGTGATCTTTGGGAATGATACCTCCCATCGATTGGCATAACTGAGGTAGTGAGAGATTCCTCCGAAGGGTTGCAGCTAAGAGAAAGATACTACAGTCTTTCTATTGGGCTTCATTTGGTGGCCATAGGCCAAATTTTCTAAGGACATCTTGCATATTGGGTTGGAGTTCATTAGTGGCATCATATTTGCATCGACTAGTAGCATTGAAGTCATATTGAAGGCAAGTGAAGTCTGATACATAGACTTGCAGAGGTCTGATATAAAATTACAGTCATCCTGGCAGCCATTGAAGACCACGATTTCACTCATGGAGGCTCATTTTGCATTGATTTCACCTTCTAACTTGGGCGCTCCATTCCTTGGGTCATGGCAACAATATTTGATGCTTGAGAGGAAACCAAGAAGCTGCTATTTATTTATTATTGGCATTCATATCAGAACAGGGGCGATTTGAAGAAATGTTCAATTTGACAAAGAGGAGGCACATTTGGATTTCTATTTGATTGCTTCTTCATCATCAGCGCTAGGCACTTCATCCAGAGTCTTTATATGTTGCTTTGCATTCATTTTCAGTCATGTATGTTTAAAGTGTGAGAGGCTGCCATTGTACTCAGACTTAGAGTTTTTTTTTCATAATATTGTAAAGCCAAGAGCCTTGGCTGTTATACATCTATTTAGATCAATAGTGAAGGAGTTATAAGTTGCCTTTCATATTGTATGTATTGTTCATGCTCACATTGCACTCTTTAGGTTGCATGTCAATTGTTTGACGAATTGTCAATTGGCTGTAGGTGCACATTTTTACATGTAAAGTTCATATATTTGCATGTGAAAATACAAAAAAAAAAACTTGCATTACATTCCTACTTTGATAGTAGTTAGTTTGCATTATTCTAAGGCATTCAAACAATAAACAAACACTCATAAATTTATAGCAGCACGTTGGAAGGTTACATGACAAGTGTTTGACAATATTCTTTGAGGAATTAATTAAGCAACTTGAGGGCAGATTGGACAAGGGATACTACATCTTACCTAATTGGGCATCAGATTAAATAATTTTTAGTTCAACCCACAAGGTTTCAAAGAGTGTCCACCATTTTATAAAGAAAAAAGATAAAAGACAACCTTTTCTTATCCCCCCCAAAGTGACAAAGCCATGAGATGGCGAGCCACTCACAATAATGATGTCATTGGTTGTACAAACTAGAGTAGAAAACTAAACTCTAAATAACGAATCCAATCCTAAAAGATCATGAGTGTTACCCATATCAATCTTTAGAACCAGTTCATTGGCCCTACGAGAGGAATAAATGGTCTCCAAGACAACAATAATGCTATGATTGAATTTTCAGCCTGACGCATGCAATTTGATTTCTTGGAATTAAAGGTTCCATCAAGCCTATCAGCAGTTACTTTCACAATTATCTTGTAGCTGACATTAAATATAGAAATAAGCCACCAATTAGTTATATATTTCAAGGTCCCCACTTCAGGCACCAAAGCAACAAAAGTAGATTTGATGGCTAGATGTATTCTGCCCGTCAAATAAACTTTCCTTATTACCTTGGACAATAGACATGCTAACTTATGATAAAATTCTAGGGTGAATCCATTTGGCTATAGAGTTTTTTCATCACACATGTTAATAACAACTTTGAACTCATAGGATTCTTTACTACTTAGTCCCTTCTACAAAGTACTCTGTGCAGGCCAAAGTGTCTCATAAAATCAGCAATTTCATCCTTAACTTGTCCTTCTTAATAATCAGTTTTCCTTTAAAAAATGCTTCAAATAATTAATATCTTATCTGCCTTCTTGTCCCACATATGTTTGTTCCATGCCTTCGACTTATCATAATACTCTTCAACATTAAGCTCGTCCAACTATAGATGGATAAATCAGATCTGCCTTATATCCAGCTTCCACCCACCTGTAAAAGCTACCAGCTAGAGATGTTCTAGTTCCTTAACCACATTTTCCTCCAACAAATGTTGCATGGAAACTAGCCTTCCTACAAAGGCCTTGGTTGTATTCTTGATAACATTTCATAACTAAGAATTCCCATCTCTATGGGGAAACTTTCTCCCTGGGATCAACAACTGTCTTATCCCACCACTGGTGAAAGAGTGTCATATTATGATCATTGCCATTTACCATCAAACAAAAAGGAAAACTGAGTTACTGATTGCCAAAATAGAACCTCTATAATGGACAGAGACAATATCAAAGATATCACCTACAGAGACAGACCTATGGACATGAGTCTTTAACCAATCGACCAAATCAGTTGGAAGATACATTTTGTCCAACCTTCCACCTTGAATTTCAGAACCCAATCTTTTGTTCATCTAGGTGTACCGCAGGGGATCATCCCACATAGCCTCCACTAACCCAAGCCTTGGCTTAAAGTTTAAACAGATCAAATGTTATGTCCTTTTTCTTCGGTGAAGATATAAAATATTTTCAGTTACTGATAAACTCATGGAGGGTGATAACACAATATTGTTGATGAAGTTGGTCTTGTAAGGATTTAGAGGAGGTGTACAGATTTCAGATACGGCAGAGGCAATACAGACATGCTCTAGGTGGCTTTAGGTACAGTAAGCAGGCTGGGCTGATATCATGAATAGAACTGAGACCTCACCTGGATGTGTTGACTGTTCATGGTGCTAGGTGCCGTGAAAAGACCCTCAAGGAGTGCAAAAATGATTGCATAATGTGAGGAGAGTCCAAAGCCAAGTTTTAGTCCTTTTTATGAGGCAGAAGCATGGAAAGATGTAGAAGGGTGCAGAAGTACTTCTAAGTAAATAGAACAACAGAGAAGGAAGTATTGTTGAGGCGAAGCACCATTGCAGAGGAACCACAAGATTACCAATGAATGGATTCAGAGGAAGGATTTTGTGGAGAATCGTGGGTAAATTGGATTATCTAATGGTTGGATTCCTCATAGGAATGTCTATGGTTGGGAGATGAATCAGAACCTCAAATCTCAAGTTGTCATCTGCTGAGTAGAGAAGAGTTAAGGAGGATTAATGATGTGTGCTCTAATAGAACTCTGAATTAAAAATGAAATGATGTACATATTAGTTCTGTTGTGTACTAATGATTAGATTATGAACATATATAACATGATAATAGTTTTTTGCTGTGTTAATTATGGCAAAATTCAAGTGTGATGGATGTGTAATCCCTTCTTGTATGGATGAGCCTTTGGATCAGGATCATATCTGCTAAATGTTTGAGCGGTAGATGCTTAAGTGTTATATCCACAATGGTTTCTTGATTGGTCAAGTGGAAAAGAGCTAAGTCCTCAACTACAGGTTAAGGCCTACAAGAGCTAGAGATTCCTGAAGATGCCTCTTCGAGGTCACAAAACTGGTTAAGGGCCATCTGGAAACCACATAATTGGATTGCATATGTAATGGAGGGAAATTGAAGGCCAACTTGGCCAGGTTGAGAGCTAGGGACATGATATTTCTTTTCATAGGAACCTCATGTAGAAGTCAGCCAATTTAAACTCGATATAGACTTTTAAGTGTAAAGTATTAAGATCTATGGGGAAAGGACTGCATGTAATAGAGGCAACAGCTAATAGTGCATGAATTGTATCAGCAACTCTAGATTGAGGAAATGAGAAATAGGTTTATAAATTAGTTTTATCTGCTGCACATGTAAGAGTTGAACACAAATCCTTCTTTCTCTAGGCAGTGCTATGGAAAAGATATAAATAAGGTTCTATTATATTCTTGTTTTGCATCTCATTTTTCCTCGTGATCTTCATCATGTTAGAACATTGATTTTATTACTTGAATGTATAGATAGCTAGGAATCAGTGTCATGAATAAAGTGTTGTAAAATCATGAGATGATTCCTTGTTTTATTTGGAAACATAAAAGAGTTTCATCTGAAGTTACTTTTTTGCAGGGAGAAACAACGCCCTTCAAACCATACAGACATCGATATCATGTTCCATATCGTGCTTCAAACAGTACAGCTCCATTTTGGTATTCAATTAAGCGTTCATCAGCATACATCATTGTACTCTCCTCATATTCAGCCTATGGTGAGTTTTTCAACATGATCAACATATTTGTATGCTGGATATAAACCAGAAATCTTATTCAAGCCTTTAACTTTGATCTCACTATCTTACCTATAAACTATTTTGATCGATTTCATCTGTACTAAAAATATGCTCATCTAAGTTGAAGCAAAAATAACTACGATACAACAAATACAAGTGAGCAGCAGTTCCATACCACCCAGTTAGAAAAGTAGACAACTTGCAGATACAATGGACCGATGACAATTGAGTTCAACAAACTCTATAATCATCAATGCAATGTGGTGAGAATGTTGTCTGCTGAAGTCCTACGCAACTGCCCCATTGCTTTTAGTTTTATGCAGTCTGAGATAAGGAATTTTTTAGACCTCTTTTTCATTTGCAATTATTCACTTCTCTGTTTCGATTATTTTGCATTCAATAATTCATAATATCTGTATTTGCTAGTTACCTGGACATCCTAAAAATGATTCAAAATTTGCGTTCTTGACACTGATTCTTAAGAGTTTGATAAGTTAGACGCTCACCAAAGAAGTAATTATATGCATAGACTGCCCTGAATTTCTTCAACACCAAAATACTAGTAGTTAAAATTAGCTAGGCCAAAGCTATCATAGTTCACCAACGATAAGTGACCCATTCCTCCTAGGCATACAACTATATGGCTTCAACACAGGTCCCTGCATTACCAATAAGGCTGAGCTTATTCTGCATTTAGTCGTTGCTGTTAATTTTAGTGGTTCTGTTTTGGGGTGCTTCCACACGCACAAAGTGATTATGAGTGTGGGTGGTAAGTCTGAGATTCCAAATAATTCTTTTGTTTTATTGACTTCTGAAACTATGGAAATTGTGGAGCTGCTCTCACAGGCCTATAATAGGATTATTTTTATATATTTATTTGTCATGCTAGAAGTAGCATAGTAGGTACTGGTTATGGAGTTCTGGAATCCCTTAATAGAAAGCCAATGTGTATCTCTGATGCATGAAGTTTTTCTTTTACATACTTGTCTTTTATTAATAAAAGTAAAACATTTTCCTTTCTGATAATTGAAAAACAGACTGAATATTCTACATTGATAAGAGGCTCCAAAAGGTACATGGTTCTGTCACTGGACTACAGTGGTCAAAAAATTGTGCTCGACTATGGCTGTAGATCAAAGACATCTAGAACTGTAGTTTGAATTGCACTATTTAAGTTAATCAATTCCTCCTAGAAACTAAATACACAACTCTATTTATCTGCTCTCCAAGATTTAACAATGCCGTTCAACCAATGTGCAGGAAAGTATACTCCCCAATATAAGTGGCTTGAGCAGGAGTTTCCAAAGGTTGACAGGGAGGAGACTCCATGGTTGATTGTGCTCATGCATTCACCATGGTACAACAGCAACAACTACCATTTCATGGAAGGCGAGACTATGCGAGTACAATATGAATCATGGTTTATAAAATACAAGGTTGACATTGTCTTTGCGGGCCATGTTCATGCTTATGAGAGATCTGTAAGTTCAAAATGTTTTGCAAATTCCGAATAAATCTCATTTTTATGATTTTTCATGTCCTTTTTATACAGTATGCATTCATAACATTTTTTCCTGACGCAAATTCATGATGCCTCTCAAATCCTAAACTAGGTTATTAAAAGTACTATATTATCAATCCCTTTTGTGGTCCTAAACGTAATGGACCCATTGGAGGTTGGAGGAAAGGGGAGAGGGCCTACCTAAAATTTCTAGCAGGTATTGCTGAGAATTTTTCTAGCATTTTGCAGCGGGAATGGTTCCATCATATGGTTTTTCCAAGTTTTCTCAGCATTATCTGCTGAGAAAATTTAAAGACTTTTTGCAAGAAACTGCCTATATAATTTTCACTTGCGATCAACAAGCAAGCTGCCATCTGTCACTGCAGTTTCCACACAAGCTCTTTGGGCCAAAAAAATTGCTGCTCCGTTTTTCTATTGGAGGAGATTTTTTCCCTGTACCTGCAAAAGGCAGTTTTCATAGGACCAATTGTGCAGTGAAAAGAGATGTAGTAGCCTTGAAACTCTAAAACCTGGAAACGGTTTGCACTAGGCTACTGATGCAGGAGCATCCCAGATGAATCAGCAATCTTACATCTCCGAGGAAAGACAAGTCCAATTTTGCAAAGGTTCCAACTTGGAGGGTGCAAGTGAGCAAATATTCGGGTACAAAACCTCAAGCACAAGGAGCAAGAGCACAGATGTTTGAGGCGCAAAAGTTGGATAGGTTTTGGCGAAGGTATGGAGTGTGCAAAAGGAAAGAAGGTTGCGCTGAATTTCCAAAGCAAAGCAAGTTGAGGCTTGCATAACAACGCACAAGTCAAAGGACTTGCAACGAGTAGCTGAGATGCATATGCTCAAGGATTGGATGAATGCAAAAGTGATGATTGCAATTTGTGAATGCAAGTGTGCAGATAGGAGGCATGCTTGGAAGTGTGCACAAACGGATACAACGTACCACTTTGATAGAGTTTTGGATTGCATGGGCTTATGCAAGGTTACCCATGTGGTTGTGCAAGGTGTCGGGGCGCAAGCACATCAAGGCAGCAATTCTCTCTCAATAGAAGTCACATGCACTACATGTGAAACAATTGCACTGACAAATGAGTGCATAGGCAAATAGGACGTGCATAGGGACCTTAGTGCAGGGATGTGCAATAGAAACTATGTGCAAGGCTTGTAGTCACACGAAGGTAGAAGCAAGGTCATGCAAAGAATCAGTGTGCAAAACATTTAGCGCAAAACAAATGTTGGATATGACATAAGCATGTAGTCAACTACATGAATCTACACCTAGCCACCATAAGACCTAGACTTGTAGCGTTAAGGATAAGTAAATGCTAGAGGCTAGTGAAGTTATACGGCTTGCAAATCTGTCTGAAAAGGAAGATCACATTTGGGTGGCTCAAGAATCCCATAGGGGCTATGCCTATGGGCTAGGCCTACAAATTTGCCTAGCAACAATAGAGATATGCAATACACCATTAAATGAAGTTTTCGGCTTTGTGCACGAGTCTAGAGGAGCTTTCGAAGAATTAGATGGCTATATAAAGCGAGTTGGGTGATCTTTAGATAGAGCAGCTTCACATTTTAGGTAAAATTTACTAGATTGCAGAGAGAAGAGAGAAGTAGCAAGCTTAAGGGAAGAAGGCCCGTAGCCTTGAGTGCATGGAAGTCTGAGAGACTCCATAGGTGTAGAACAGAGGGATAGATATAGATCCGAGGAATGGACTCGAGGAGAGCCAAGAGCTCCATTGTAATAGCTAAGAAACTTAGAATATCTTGTCACACTTGAGTTAATAGAAAAAATGCTTATAAAATTCCACTAAGCAAGAGTGGTGAGAGAGAGTTAGAATGCACAGTGTAAGGCATCCCTTCATTGGGACCCTTGACCACAACTGCATCAACGAGTATTAGAGCAAGTTGAGGCTTGCAAGTAGTGAGATTTGAGCAAGCGAAAGAATCTAGTAAAACGTCAAACGTGACGTAGCTAGCATAATGTTTTTATCCACCATGAGAAAGGTGGGTAGAGAATGAGGGTGCTCGAGACAAGAAATATAACTCCATGAAGAGACAAGCTACATAGGATCGCAAACGAAGACTTCACGACCGTAGTTCATGAGTCCATAACACTTGCGTAGGATTGCGATGGAGGAGCATAACAACATGTAGCATTAATAGTTGTTGGGTTTGAAATAACCCACACGATGACCAAGTCATAAGGAGAATGCCTTGAGAAGGCACTGAAAGAACGCCGACCAAGAGGTAATCGTTACACCGAATAAGTTTGAAGTGAAAGTGTCAACAAAATGCCGATCCTGAGGTAGTGAGTTCACAAAAGGACTAGAAGCATCTTCCAAAATGAGCATTAGGAAGAAGATGCAAGAGAGAGAAGTCATTCTCCATCATGTGTCGATGGGTAGAGAACAAAGCATGAAGAGGATGGTCTGCAAAAATCTAGGATGAGACGTAACCCGGAGTCATAGATATCAAGGATGATAAAGGAGATAACCACCAAGGTGTAAGCATTACAAGAGAGGATGGCACAGGGGGAGAAAAGAGTTGTTGGGACGTCGGACTAAGAATCCCATGAAGAGATGAGAAGAGCCCTATAGCATGGAGGAATACATGGAGGTGTCAGAGCGCGCAAAGACTCCACCTAAAGCTGAAATGCCAAGTTCTTAGGTAGACAAGGCCCTCAAGAATTGATGGAATGGGTCTTGCATGTGGAGCGTTGTTTCGCACAAAAGGGTATTGAGGACCCCATGAAGGAGAAATTTGCACATAGGAGGCTATGTGATAACGCAATAAAGTGTTGGAGAGGTCTCCAAGAAAGGAGAAGATGGAAAGGCAAGAAGAGGGTGAAATATTTGGACCAAATGGTGTCCAAACTGCTAAGGAAGATGGTGCGACCATGGGACCAACCTGAGTGGTTGAGGAGACTTGAAGAGTTGTGGTGCAGAGGTGTAGGGGAGAAGGCTGCCTTGAAAGGCGATGCACAAGGGGAGTTGTTTTGTGAGTGGTGCAAATTTATTCTGAGGAAAAACGGAGAAAAGGATTGTGCGCAATCCTTAGAAGAAAATATCCTTGTGGAAGTTTGGGAGGATGTGATAGTTGTCAAGCTAGAAGAAGCAGCTCTAGAGGACTTGTGTTCCAAGAAAACTTCCCTGTAGGAAGCGTAGCGAGATGAAGTGGAGAAAGGTGTTGCAGATGGAGAGAAGTTACGTAGTTTGCAACTAGGGGCTATACTGCATGGCCAATGTGAAAATGAGGCGCATATGCGTGAGAATGTGCCCAGAGAGAAAGTGGGTGAGTTGGATCGAGTGTCAGCTAGAGGTAAAAATGAGGGCAAGACAATGCCATAGAAAGGGAAGGTGAGGAGAAGAACATTGTGCAAGTGAAGCATGTGAGCCACAACAAGGTGGAAGAAGTATGCCCTTTGGGAGGCATAAAGGAAGAAGGAAGAGGATGCACAATTTGGTTTGCGCAAGGCATGTGTCAAATGCCTAAGGAATAGGGAGAGAGAAGTCAACCTATAGTTGAAGAGTTATCTCAGAGACAACAATATATCGTGTCAAATAGAGGGTACACACAAAAGGAGAGGATATGGAAAAATGTTGCAGGAAGACTAGCCTGATCACAAATGGGTTTTGTATTGAAGAGAAGATACGCATATAGAGAAGGTTGCGATGGTGCCCGCGAAGGCAAACACAGATGGCTGCACAAGGAAGGTTGCAACAGAGTGCATGGAGGAACATGAGGTGATGCACAAAAAGGTGGTAGTAGTGTGCAAAGAAGAGAGATCCTCCCCAGAGAAGATAGGAAGGAAGAAGAGAAGAGGAAGATGGGAACTTGTGATTCCAATAAGGCTGAAGATTGTTACACAAAAGCAACAATAGAGGAGAAGGCAGTAACAAAGGTTCATTTGTAGTAGTTCGCAATGGACAAAGGAAGAAATGAAGAAGGTGAAGCATTTGCCCTGAAGGCAAAGGAGGGAGAGGAGCATGTGGACGAAACTCCATGGAAGGCACCGGAGGATGCACATTAGGAAGAACATGTAGGAGCAGCCTACATCAACGCAGGGAGAGACTCATGAGTCGCGACAAAGAAAGGAGCAGAAAAGTCATTGTGCATAACATGCTGGACATGCTAAGGAAAGGAGGTGAAGCGAGAAGACATCAGCCCGTTGCTGAGAATGAGAGCACAATCTTTATTGCACACAATATGAGGAAGCCACTAAAATAAGACAATGGAGCGAATAACTATCAACACGAAGCTGCTAAGGGGAGCGCAATTCTAACTGCACATGACATGGGAGAAATATTGTTGAAAGGAAGCGGAGTAAGAAATGATCATACTGAAGTTGATGAGAAAAAATGAATGGAGTAGAGGAGCAACGACTAACGATCATATTAATCCAAGCACACAAGGTAGAGTGCACAATAGCGGAGATGAGGAAGGAAGAAAGAGAAATGGGAGTCATTGAACCCCATAGTGTTTTGTATGCTACTAGAGGCATCATGTGGATTGAAAAGGAGAATCAAGGCAGCAGTACTATGTAGGTATGCCTAGCTGAAGGCATAAAGGAGATGGAGGAAGTTTGCAGCATGACTGCAAAGAGATGTCTTACAAAAGACATGAAGGATGGAGCACAAGTACTATTCTTGCCAAAGGTGAGAAGATAGAAGAGAAAAGAAGAAAGTAAGTGCACATAGTGGAAGAGAGGTTGGAGGCATGCGAATGAGAAGAAATAAAAGGTATTAGAGACCTTTGGTAGAGCTGGTCGAATAGAAGTGGGTGTGACCCACAAGAACAAAGGGAAGAAAGAAGAAATAGTGCACAGGGAGTGAATTGTATGGTGCGCACAAGAGGAGAAAAGGTGTTGCAAATACTTGGTGGAGGCGGACAGCCAGAGTGGGGCACAAACCCACGAGAGTAAAGAAGAGAGAAAAGAGAAGGAAGAAGGACAGGAGGAGGTGGACGGATTACAACCAAGTCGAGCGAAGATCAAGGGGAGATGAAGGTATCGGAACAAGGTGGAGAAGGATGTTTTATGGCTTAGCAAAGGTCCAGAGGAGGAAGCGCAGAGCAAGCCTGCATAGGCAACACACCAGGTGGAAGAGAAAGTTGTGGCCTTGGCAACCGGGCATAAGAGTAGTTCTATCGCTCAAACCCTACTTGTAAGCAAAAGCTTACATTTTAATTACCTAGGAATTTGATGCAAGAGCATGCAAGGTGAATCATCAATCTTGCATCTCCAAGGATGGACAAGTCCAATTTTTCAAAGGCAACAACTTGGAGGGCGCAAGCACACAAATGTTTGGGCACGAGAGCTCAAGTGAAAGGAGTAAGAGCGCAAATGTTTGAGGGGCAAAAGTTGGACAGGTTTTAGCGAAGGCGTGGAGTGCACAAAAGGAAAGAAGGTTGCATTGAATTTCCGAAGCAAGACAAGTTGAGGCTTTCATAACAACACGCAAGTCAAAGGACTTGCAAAGAGTAGTCAAGACACATGCACAAGGATTGGACGAGCGCAAAAGTGATGATCACAGAAGTTGCATTGTGCAATAAAGTTTGACGGGAATGCAAGTGTGTGTATAGGAGGCATGATTGGAAGTGCACACAAACAGAGACGTGTCGTTTTGACAAAGTTTTGGATTGCACGGAATTATGCAAGCTTACCCATGCACGGTTGCGCAAGGTGTCAAGATGCAAGCACATCAAGGCAACAATTCTCTCTTATCAGAAATCACATGCACTACACAGGTGAAACAAGTGCCCTGCCAAATGAGTGTGCAGGCAAATAGAATGCGTGAAGGGACCATAGTGCAAGCTTGCGTAATAGAAACTGTGTGCAAGGCTCTTAATCGCACGAAGGCAAAGGCAGGGTCACACAAAGAATCAGTGCGTAGGACATTTAGCGCAGAACAAACGTTGGATATAACATAAGCATGTAGTCAACTATGTGGATCTACACCTATCCACTATAGGCTCTAGACTTGTAGCACGAAGGACAAGTAAACACTAGGGCAGACACTAGTGAAGTTAAACACCGTGCAGTTTTGACCTGAGAGGAAGATCAGGTTTGGGCAGCTCTAGATTTTCATTGGGGCTAAGTCTATGGAGTAGGCCTGCAAATTTGTCCAACAATAGCAGAGATATGCAATACACCATTAAATGAAGCTATCAGCTTTGTACGGGAGTCTAGAGTAGCTTTCAAAGCATTCGATGACTATATAAGACAAGTTGGGTGACCTTTCGATAGAGCAGCTTCGCATTTTAGGAAAAACTTAACCAAATTGCAGAGAGAGGAGAGAAGTAGCAAGCTTGAGGGAAGGAGGCCCGTAGCCTTGGGTGTATAGAAATTTGAGAGACTCCATAGGTGTAGAAGAGAGAGATAGATCCAAATCCAAGGACTGAACTGAGAGGAGAGCCAAGAGCTCCAATGTAATAGCTGAGAAGCTTATAATATCTTGCAACCCCTGAGTTATTGAATGAAAACCAACATTTATAAGAATTCGTTGTGCAAGAGTGGTGAGAGAGTGTTAGGCTGCCCTGTGTAAGGTATCCCTTCATTGGGACCCTTGACTGCGACTGCATCAGCTACAAACCCATTTATGGGTTTCTAAAAGATTCCTTTGTCCCCAAAATAAAACACCTAAAATTTGAAAAAAATTCCAGCAGTTTCCTACCATTTTTCAAGAGTTCCCAGAAGATTTCTACGCAAGAACTGAGCTTTCCAAAATCTTCCTTTACTTTTCAATACTTTTTTCAAGAGTTCCTATTTCCAATACCATTTTCTTTAGAAGTATACCCCAAATTTTCTGCCATTTTCTAACATAGATGTCCCCCCTTGTATGCTTTTGATTCTAAAGATTCCAAGTACTCTTCCATTTTTTGTTACAGCAGAGCTGAAATGGATAACATAATCAGAACACTTAAGCTCCAAAGATCTTTGACGTGGCATGGCCCGCCACCTGAGAGGCAAAAACACTAGGCAAGACTCAGCATCAAGATTTGACAAAACAAATATGTATAAAATATTGAATTTTTCAAAGACAATTGAGATTTTTAGGCCTCAAGAAAAAATAGCTAGGATCATAATATATGTAATTCTAAACACATGCCCACCAGCAAAAAATCTGATGCTTTTTCCCATGCTGTTTGCCCACAGCAACTTTTTATGTTTTTTTTGTTGCAGCTTTTAATAATGGTGTATAATGTGTTCCCCATAATGAAAAACATCAAGCGAGGACTTGAACCTAGGACTTACCATCAGCATGCTGGGGTATTCTACCACCAAAGCTACCAACCCCTTATAGGTTCTGCTTTTTCGTGGAGTGTGGATTGACCTTGCAGCGCCCCTGACCTAATCTGATTATTTTCCAAAATTACAGGAAAGGAAAGGTCCTTTTAAGGTCCACAATGCCTGAGCCTTGCCTAGGTTTGCAAAGTGATTTATAGCATATGAGTCTACCTTATACTCGCAGTATGTAGGAGGCACCTAATTGTGCTTCAAATACAAGGGGTACATACCCTGGCCCCTGCAGGATTCAAACTTGTGACCTCCCTTTCAAAAGCACAACTTCGCCATTCGGCCAACTCAGGTGTACATTATAAAGTTAACAATGTGTGTTTTTTTAATTCAAGATTCTATTACATATTAAACAAAGTTCATCCAAGATTGAAACCTGCATCTTGTTATAAACTATAGTAAACCACAGGCCTGTGGATAACAATGCATTAATTAGTAGCAAACCAACAAAGCTATTTGACCTGAAGTGCTAATACAGACTGTTTGTCTCTGCAGAAACGCATATCAAATGTGGCTTACAACATAGTTAATGGGCAGTGCACTCCTGTGATGGATCCATCTTCTCCTGTTTACATTACCGTTGGTGATGGAGGAAATCTGGAAGGCCTTGCAGCCAAGTAAGTTGAAATATGAACATGTTTTCCCTGGCTCGTGTTCTTTGTTTTGCATGGGAATCAAATGGGTGCATTCATCTAATCTCCATAAATATCGAACATTTTGGGCTGCAGTTTTACAGAACCACAGCCGCAGTATTCTGAATTTAGAGAAGCAAGCTTTGGACATGCCATCCTTGAAATAAAAAACAAGACACATGCTTACTACAATTGGCATCGCAATCAAGATGGAGATGCTGTAGCTGCTGATTCTCAATGGTTTTACAACAGATATTGGTATCCACTAGATGAACCTTCATTGGAAATGTGAATCTATAAATTTCATGTGGGAGGTCGTGAAAATGGTGAAGTTATACATTCTAAAGACATGACGCTCAGTCTAAGCCACAAATGCCATTTGTTGCAAGCCTTGGTTTATTGTCATGCTAATTCATTGAATAATATACATATTAGAGCTCTCCCACCTATGAGAACTGGTGATGCATCAGATAATGTATTCTAATTAAGCAAATAACTTGGCACATGAACAAAGTTTTTGGAAATCCATCTTAAATAATTAATTCAGTTTCTTGTTCATTGGCATGCAAATTGTCCTTGCAATGCAGACATTCAGCTACCTATCTTGGACTTCAATGAAATGCTTCTAAATAGAAAGAAATACGTAATCCTCATGTTTCTCAATAAATATGTCTGGAAAGCTATTAAATTCTGTAAACAATTTTGACTAAGATGTCAAAGCATAGCAGAACTTAGACTTAAAGGAATTCTAAAATGGACTTTTCAAAAGAACTTAACATTAAGATTAGTGTAGTAGCTTATGGTTTTATAATAAACAAGTTAAAGGATATAAAAGGACAATTCAATATATCATTTTTTTTCAATGAAATAGAGCTATATTACTTTATAAAAAAATATTACAGACTATCCACAAAAAAAGGTGAGCAGCATGTATCAGACCCCAAAGTCTATAATATTATTAGGCCAAAAGGCCAAGGAAAGCACCAAAAACTAATCTTAAACGCTCAACATGACCAACCACATATCAAACAAAACATTTTAATACCAACAAGAAATTAAGCAAACATAGCAAAGAGGCCAATAGCAGACAGTGGATCCTAGTCATCCAGTTTGCCCCAAACAACATCCAGCAAGTCATTGCCCATCCAATAGGTCATCACCCTCAGGTATGGGCTCCCGACCAGTGTATGCATTTTTTTCTTCATTCACTGCCTCCATGTTATCATGGGGCTGTACTTGTGTGCCATCCGGAGAGGTCCTACAAGGAGAGATGGCCTGGCGCAAGCGCAAGAACTTGTAGTGACAAGGAGGAGGAGCCCAACTGCCATGTTATGCCGAAGAAGGCAAGTGCCTTCAATGCATAGACCAGCCAGTCCAGCTGTGAGAGTGGCGGAAAAAGTGGCTTCCATGGTGCCATCTGGAGAGGTCCTACAAGGAAATATGACCTGGCCCAAGTGTGAGAACTTGTCGTGACAGAGAGAAGCCCAACTGCCACATTGCGTCGAAGGCAAGTGCCTTCAATGTGGAAATCAGTGAGTCCGGCTGTGAAAGTTGTGGAAAGAGTAGCTACTAGTGTCGTGCAACATATACTGAACTTCGTGCCATACGTGTAACCCCACGACATACGTGGACATTGGAGCCATGCTTTGCAGCATACCGCACACCAATGCAACACCTCACTGGACTTTCGCAACATCCCTACTCTGCATTGAGGTTTGCACACTTCACAACCACGTGGCACCTCTCTGCTGCTTCGTGGGACTTTCCAGATTTGTGTCATGTCAGAGAACCTATTAGCATACAACACTGGAAGTCCAATCATCCTGCCTACAAAAAGGTGAACCATCACCCAAGGAGAAGATGAACTGTTTGTAACAGTTCCCTTCTGTAACTGCCTTCTTGTAATGAGTATATATATTAACCCCTTGGCCCTAAAAAGATCAAAGATGCATCCAAATAGGAGATTGTTAGCATGCCCAGAGTATCTAGCATCTCATACGTATCTGCAACTCACGTTCTAATCTAGGAAAATCACGAGAATGTGAATTTCTAGCCTTATTGAACATTGTACGCATATGTGTTTTCCCTATACTTTTTCATTGAATAGAAATTGGACCATTTTGCAAATATTTCTACATATGATTGTGTTTTGGTTAGACTATCAGTAAAGTTTTCCTTTTCTCCTTTTATAACCCATAGATTTCAAGCTAATACTACAGGATTGTTCACCGCACCAGCATGTTGGGCCTCGTGGTGCAAATAAACATGGGTAGTCAAGGCAAGAGCTATTCATATGCCTTGTTAGGAGTATAATTGAGGAAAGGGATTTCAACATACTACTTCCAATCCTTCCACTATGACCAAGCAGAAATCACAACAATTTTATGCAACATTTATGCAAGAACAATGTCAATAACCTCCTAAAAGGACTCTTGGTCATTGTTTTGAAGATGAAATTTGGCTTTGGCCTTAGGCCAAGAGAGCCAAGTCCAAGAGGTTTTAGAATAGATATCTTGAACAGTGTGCATGCCTTGTCTGAAAAGCTTTATCAAGTTCTATGGTACACCATTGAAGAATATTTTTATCAAGTCTACCTCGAAGCTTTTCATAATAGAACCCAAAGACCAAATTATTAACAAAAGTCATATTAAATTCATACCTAAGGTTGGCAATCTTGAGCAAATTTGTAATTGGCATACCATCACACCACTTAATGTCTTTTATAAGATTATTGCTCAAGACATTCACAATCTCCTCTCATTGATTTTTAGACCTACAAAAACAGGGTTCATCAAAAACAAATACTTACTAGATAATATCATTGCAGTATGGGAAGGTACAGAGTGGGCTCGCAAATCTAAGCAACATGCAATTTCACCAAAATTGATTTTGAAAAAGCCTATGATCGCATTGAATGGCCATTCATTCTTTCTATGTTGCAGGCTTTAGGGTTTGGTCCTACTCTTTTTCAGTCGATGCAAATGCTTTTTGCCAATTCCTCCACTTGGCTCTCCATCAATGGTATGCAATCAAAGCAATTCGGCCTTTTCCAGTCTATTAGGGCAAGGGTACCCTCTTTCCCCTACACGATACATGCTAGTTGTAAAAGCCTTTGGGTATCTGTTGGTTAATGGTGTATCCCATGGACTTGTTAAAGGAATCTCTCCTTGCCAAGAATTCCCTTCAACTTGTTAATGGCCACTTCAGAGTTGACTCCTTCCTCATGTTAATTGAAGAAAAAGAGTATCAAACAGCCCATGCAATGCCTCGAAATTTTCTACCTAGCTTCGTGTTCTAGGATATTGGAGAAAGACACAATGCTACAGGGAATATTTCAATCCCTCTCCTCCTTGGTTGTAGACATATACTTGAAAATGGGTTCAGCATGGTGAGATTTTTTGCTTCCTCGGCATCCGTTTTGTGCTACTAGCTGCCCCTTCCAATCTATGGCAATATTCTCATATTGGATCACTAAACCACTATCTTTGGTTGGGTAAATTTCAAATCTGATATAAGGTTCTCACTATGACCCATCTCTATTATTCTTCGTGTTGGGTTCTCTCTAAAGGCTCATACCAAAAGCTTGAGAAATTCTTGTGGGATTTTCTTAGGACCAGTTCTAAATGTGGAAAAGGTTTCCACCAAGTTGATTGGGAGTATTGTTGTCTTCCCAAGGAGGTGGGAGGCCTAGGCCTTCTTGATGTCTATCGACAATGCGCTTCGCTTTGTGCAAAATGGATCATTTGAAATATCTAAGGAAATGAAGCTTGGAAACTTTTGCTAAGAAATTGTATATCTACTAGTACTCCTTATGGGAGAGCTCCTTGGAAGGGGCTAGGCTTTCAAAACATTCTTACTCTGCATGCCCCTTTCAAGGTTATAGGGTCTTTTGTTGCCAAGAGCAGGTTACTAATGTTGTTTCCACAAAAATGTTACCTAAAACTTATGTGATTTCTGCCCGATCCTATTGAAAGGATTGGAATTGGTATGTTAAAACCTCCTTCCGCAATTATACTCCCAACAAAGGATATGAATGGCTCTCGCTTCGGCTACCCATGTATCATAAGCTCAATGAGAGATGGTATCTCCAGTTTTCTGCTCACACTTGGGGTAGGAGATTTCAAATCATCTGGAGTTATATTCTTGAGCT
This sequence comes from Torreya grandis, assembly GCA_037957365.1. Classification (NCBI taxonomy): domain Eukaryota; kingdom Viridiplantae; phylum Streptophyta; class Pinopsida; order Cupressales; family Taxaceae; genus Torreya; species Torreya grandis. The sequence goes on along the minus strand of JARHVA010000123.1, from coordinate 3,373,369 downwards.
CAAGCTTGCTAAGTTTTAGCTTTATCAAGGGGCTTCACCTTGTGCATGTAGATGTTACTCATCCCAAGTGTCCTTTTTACGGCCAAATTGAGATTGTTAAGTGTTTGTTTTGGTTCTATATTAAAGCTCAGCTAGCAAGGACACGGATCCATTATTTTTTCAAACCATTTTGATTGGAGCCATTCATCTGGCAAAACATTCTCCTTGGGGATTGGTCTATGCTTCTTGCAAAATTCACACATATTTGACATACTTTCTAAGTGGAAATTCTCTTTGTAATCTAAAAAGAAAGAAATGTTGTTATTTTACTAATGCTACCGTTGGCAAGCAATTCTCTACTTTTAATAGAAAGCTATGGTGATATCAGATGTGTTTATGTAGATTCAAGTGCAGGGCAACAAGGTGGCACTAGAGGTGGCCTATCTCTAGACTTTGTTGGACCATTGGGCCAATGATCCCTACACTTTTGCTATTTTTCCTCCCTTTTCACCTCTAAGTGATAAATCTCCGCCCGGGGGCGGGGGGGCGGGGCGGGGGAGCGGAAGTGGGGGAGACGGGGGGACACCATCAAAGCCACTCTTGCCACTACTCTCATAGTCAGTCTGGCTGGTATCCACCTCGAAAGCACTCACCTTCTTCCGTAAAGTGTGGTGGTTGGGATCCTCCTCCACATCATAGCAAGTTCCCGCACTTGGCCTTGGCCATCTCTCCTCGCATGACCTCTCTAGACGACACACAAGTAGATCTCCAGGATAACTTAGAAGCAGTGAATGAAGAAAACAATGCAAACATCGGTTGGGAGCCTTTACTTGAAGGTGATGCCCTGTCAGATGTTGGTTAAGGCAAACCGGATGACCGAAATCCACCACCTACTACTAGCCTCTTTGCTATGGGTAATTTATTTCCTCTTGGGTTTATAGTGTTTGGTTGAATTTGTGGTCAGTCATGTTGATCACATAAATTTTATTCTTTTGTGCTTTCCTAGGCCTTCTAGCCTAGTATGATGGGCTTCGAGGCATGAATCCATGTCGCCCGCCATTTTTTTGTGAATAATCTCTAATATGTTTTCAAAGTAATATAGCTTTATTTCATTAAATACTATTAATCGTTATCATTGGATATGATGATGATAGGTTGTCTGCTATCAAAAAGAAGATATGATAAACACCTCAAAATTTTAATTAACTCCAAACCTCGATAAAATTTAATGTTAATTTATAATTATAACAAAGGAGAGATTGGATCAATGTGATGGCTATTGTGAATCTCTCTCTCCAATGTAATTTATCTTGCTCTCTCTATGTAATTTATCTATTTTCCCAATGTTGATCATAATTATTGTAGCCTTCTAATCAAACTCGTGTATTAGGACCGTTAATTAAAAAAAAATCTCAGATGCTATTATTCAGTCATGTTTATTGTTATGATTGGTTATGATGATGACATATTATATGTTATAGAAGAGGGTAGCCTTCTAATCAAACTTGTGTATTAGGATCACTAATTAAAAAAAAGGTCAAATGCTATTATTTAATCATGGTTATTGTTATGATTGGTTATGATGACAAGAAGTTATATGTTATAGAAGAGAAGGCACGATAAAAGCAAACAATATATATGGGAATGGGAGAGGGGGAGTCCACAATCTTTCACTTGTCTCTAGGGAACTGTATAAGGGTTTGTCTAAATTGAAACAAAAGGTGGCCCCTCCACAAGTCATTGTCTCCTCTTTCAACCCACAGCTTAAGCCCAAAATTGGTTAGCCATTTTTCAATTGCATCGAAATTTGAAAGCAATAGTGATACTTGGTGAGTAACTATTCTCCTCATGATTATTAACTTTTGTTAAATAGATTCTAAAGATGCTATAAAGAATCAAATTATTGTTTTGAAAGAGACAAAAATAATGGATTATAAAATGCATAACTTATTTAACTCATTTTAACTTTTTATTGGCGTATCCTTTGCAACTAAGGGTGTAATTTCTAGTTTATCCTTTATTCCAACTTTTTGCTGTAATGACGAATAATGAAAAGATCCAATACATAGATATATCCAATCTCCCAATTAATTTTTCAGTTTCTTTACATAAATGAAAAACAAAACCCCAAGCCACGTGTGTTACAAAAAAAACTAAGGCAAAATAAGATTTGCATTCACTCCTAAAAATCAAATAAATAAATTGATGTCAACAAATATTGTGCAAGTCCAAGTTTCTTTTTTCTACAAAAGATAACTTTGTATTATATATTTATACATCAGCATGTGAACATGCACGCATCATCTACATGTGTATTTACTAGAAAATATGCATTGCTACCAAATAGATAAGCCCCTCCATTTTGGCCACCGCATATAACTCCAAAAAGTTGCGAAGGACACCATCATGAGTCTGTTATAACAGATATGAGATAAATCGAGATAGAACAAGTCTACCTGCACCCAACTCATATTTGTCATGTAAATATGGTATCACAAACAGCCAACTTTTCTAACAATTTTCCACATTATTCTAGCTCTCTAACGAGTCATTGGGTCTTTGACACATCAAAGAAAAGTTGGAATAGATGGAAAATAGTATTCTTTTGCTTGTTAAATCAAGTGAGGTTATGGGCTGCCTTTAACGCAAAGTGGGGTAATGTCTGACCACATAGTTAAGGTTCACGGTGTGGGATAAACTTGGATAAGCTTGAGCCTCTATCAATATGCTGGGATAAAGTGTTTTTCACTTGGTAAGTCTTGGGTGGGGGTATGGCCCGCCTTTAATGCAGTGTAAGCTAAGCATGGGCCACATTCTTAAGATTCGTGGTGTGGAGAAAGCTTGAACCCCTGTCAATATACTGCAATCAAGATTTTCTTTCACTTGGGAAATCTTGTGTGAGGTTATAAGCCGAGCTCTCTTTAACACCACAACCTCACCACATGTCGGCTGAAGTTATAAAACACCTTATTGCAATGAGGGGGAATTCAGCCTGGTTCACTCTCTTTGAAGTGCCAACCATTACCATTACAATGCAGCCCCTTGAGACATACTACAACCCATTTATACTCACCTTATACAATGGGATGTGATCAGTCCAAAGATATTATTCCACATTTTGCTTGCACGAAAAATAACTATAACTTGGCATACCATTACACAAGAGAACAGAGATAAAGTTTTTTTTTTTGCTTCACAAAAGTAAATAAATCATTAAGAATTAAATATTAAAAAAATACGCTTCCATTAAGCACAACACAGATCTGCATGAGGACTTGCATTCAATGACAAAAAGCTTCTTCCAACTTCTTAGCAATACTTCTAAGAGATCCATGACAACCACCTGTCAATATACTCAGATCCAGTAGTCTTTAAGCTTGACAAAATTAAATATCTACAGTTCCTAGCAATACGAAGGAAGAGAGAGAGAGAGTAAATTAGATCTATTCTACTAGAATAGAAGAATAAGTATGCACAACCTCCTACCTAACTAATTAGCCTAAAAATTGCACCAAGTAGAGACGCAAAAAATTAAATGAAAATCAAATGGGAGTCTAGATTTATGGCTGTCTAAACTGTATAGTTTGAATTTGTTTCCCTAGGACTTTTGACTCGATGGATGTAAACAAAAATATTCAATCTCATGACTAGATACACTGTAGAGTGGGTCCTGCTATTTGTGTTGTAGCCTCTTGGCTCACACCTCTGAGTCTATATAAGGGAGAGGACCCTATCGTTGGATGACAGTAATACTAGCTTCCAGGCTGTAGGATTTTTGTTTCAATGTATGCCCCTAATGACCCCGTTGGCAGAATTCAATTGTGACAATGAATGGCCAAAAGGTTGCCCAATGTTGAGAGCATCCTTGGAAGGGACTTTCACATGGTTGAGTGCAATGGTTACTGAATTGGAGGGCGTGAAACACCCCTTCAATATGAAAAAAGACAAGCTTGGAATGACTACAAAAGGACCCCTGGAGCGATTGACATAGTGTGGGGCTAAAAGAACCTTGCTCCTATATGGAACTACGCATGGTCCATCATATAAGTGGGAAGGAACCAGAATCAGACCAGGCTTGATAATATGCAATTTCATATGCTGCCACATTCTCCTCCAATGAGAAGACATTGTATATGTAGATTTGGCTGTCGCAGGCTCTGATCACTATTGTATTTCCATGTTTATGATAATTGATGTGGATTGTCAACACAATTCTCACTCTTCATTCAAGTAAAATGTATCTCTTCTTGAGTCAAAAGAGCATCAAAAAGTAAGAGTTAGAATATGGCATTTGGTGCCTCATCCAATAGGGGGCAAATGTTGGACAATCTGGTAGGATGCAGCTATACAGTTCACAACACCATTTCTTGAAGGATGGGGTAAGATGACTGTTAGATATAGGAAGAGAAATGAAATTCAGGTGTGCCTCCAACTTCAGCAAGCCAGACAAAAGGTGAAATTGAATCCTTTCAATGAACAAAATCAAATGTCAGACAATAAGTTCGAACCACAGTGCACAATTGAGGAATACAAAGCACGAGAGACTAGAATTAGGGGATGTATGCAATGGACGGCTAAAGGAGTTGAATCTTCAAAGTTCTATTTTCTGTACAACTGAACAAAATCAAGTGTCAGACAATAAGTTTGAACCACAGTGCACAATTGAGGAATACAAAGCAAGAGAAACTAGAATTAGAGGATGCATGCAATGTATGGCTAAAGGAGTTGCATCTTCAATGTTCTGTTTTTTTTACTTCAAGAAAAAAACTAAAAAAAGCGAGGATTTTGGCTCTACGAGATACCAAAGGAAACTTTACAAAGATGAGATGAACATAGAAAATATCTGTGTAATGTCCCTCTTCGCTTGATGTTTAATCATGAAGAAATTTTTCTAGCCTTTTCATTCCTAGAGGTTAGGAAATCAAATGTGTACAAAGGGAATATGAGAATAATTAAATTAAGGCCAAAAATTTATAGTTTCAGTTGAAATTATTTAATTATTCATTATGAGTATTGATGGGGCCACTTAATTGAAGACTTTATTACCTCTAGGCGATTCCTCAAGGAAAATAATAATTTAAATGCCTATGATTATTTTAAATGCCTAAGTCTTTATTATTGCCAAAAAAAAAAAAAAAGACGATTTATTTAAAATAAAAATAATTTCTTTTCAAGGAAATCGACTGCTTTTTATGAAAATCAGGATTGGCAACTTTTGAATATAAAAAGTTCGATTGAAAGGGGAAAAAAGGCATTGTGAAATCATTTGATGTTATTTTCTCTGTTGATCTTTACCAGAAGACTTCCTCAAAACGAAACCCCTGACTTTTGGATGAATGAAACGAAAACCCCAGTTCATTTAATGCTTTCAGCATTCGCACAACAATTACATTTGAAGATTGAAGCCTACTGCAAATATGATATGAGTCATAGTGTTTCTGCCAAAAACTCCACTTAGACCTGTCGGGAGCTGCTTGGTGTAGCAAAGTGCACCATAATAATATTCGGAAGAGATAAAATATAAAGCAAGCAAATAAGACAAAAATAGAATGGGACAAGCTTTTGAATATTCAAAGGTTGAGTCAGCAAAGGGAATTGCAGTTAATAAGTTTGCAGGAATATATTAAGGAAGATCGTGGGGCTGTCAAGGGTGAGAATAAGACAAATTACCAATGAATGTGCAGTCAGGTAAAAACAAATTGGTTTGTTCCTGTAGTAGCCGATAATATTTAATAAGCCAAGAGAAGTCTGTGTATCATTATTGGTGAATAATCTAATGTTTCAGAAGGCCCGATATCTCTAATATTTCCCACGGCAGCCTTCATATTTCAAGCACTCTTTATAGAGTCGAGAGAAATAGAGGGACCACTAAAGGACAAATCTTTTATGCATAAGCTTTGTCAGCTGCAATAAAGACAAAACAGAGTTATACGGTGGAATAACAAATAAGTCAACAGGTCAAAAGGGAACTTTCACCCAGCTAGGAAAGTCAGCGTTGGAAATTAGGGAGTGTATTGAGTATTAATATGGATTATAGAAGCATTTGAAGGTGCTGCGATTTGTATAAGTCTGACAACATTACACAAAAAATTATGTGGAAGGACTGTAACTTATAGAAGATCATTTTCCAGGTCAGATTTAAATTTTTTTTTGTGTAATGAAATAGTATTTTTTTTAGTTTTTACCAGCTGCATATATTAATATAAATTTATTTTAATGTTTTTATTTACAATATTTATATTTATGAAAACAAGAATATCATGGGAAGATTATATTTTGAGTGGATTGCATAAATGTTTATCACCTACGTGGGAACACACTGAAACTCAATCCAGAATAGTAATATGAAAACTATTTGACGAAATGCCTATCCACACAGTTTGGTGAAATTGAATAATTTTTTTCTAAAAAATTGCCTGGGATAGTTCAATCTGTCATGAGCATTTCCAAAGATTCATCACTTCAGTAAGTTCTAATCATCCATGACACTTCTATGGAGCTGGTCAAAGAAGTTGTCCCTCAGAAAGTATAAACTAACAAGAGGAGTTTTCTCTACAGGTGCATAGAGCTGGAGGAATTGAGGCTTCCCTGAAAGAGCTCAAGAATGATTTAAATGTTGGATTGATTGGGCTTTTTCTCCTTCCACAAATCAGTGGAGTCTCTATTTTTGTACGCCTTTGCAAGGGCTGGTGGAATGGAAATATTTTAACATCTTATCGTTTTTGGGATCTTTTAGGCAAGGTTGTCCTTTAGCCCTCTTTCTCCTTGTGATTGTAATAAATACACTTGGTTACTATTTGGAGGAAGCTAGAGTGTAAAAGCAAATTTAAGGAATCTTCTTACAAAGTGTGGCCAAATACTCGATGTTTATTTTGTTGAAAATTCAACCTTAACACCTAAATTGACCCAATATTTTGTGGAGGGCACTATACTTTGCTTGGACATTTTTATATAAGTTATTAGAACAGTAGTAAGTGTAGGGAAGACCAAAAGCTTGTATCATTAGTTAGAGCCCCCAAACAATTGAACCAAAAGCAGAATCTGAAAAACAAGCGGATGTAATCCTTCGCATTGACACCTATTTTAATAAACAGATTTCTCTTAACAATCAATGAAGGTAGTTAATGGTTAAGTTTGAAATAAAATTCAAGCTTGGAGTAACCTCAACCCCCGGCCGCCTCCCCCACCCAAGAGGGCAACAATTTTTGACAAAATTCTTTCAAAAAAGCACACATCTACTATTATTTTTGTTTGTTCCCCTCCCAGGCGACCCATAAAATGTTGGAAGAAGATGCTCAAAAGAGGACAAACATGGTGGTTTGAAAGGTATCTCACTTGTGGCTTGGGAATTGTGAATGTTACCAAGGGATCAAAAGGGGCTAGGAATCCCCCACATAAGGGCTGAAGGTGCTGCCCTTGCTGGAAGTGGGTACTAAGAGTATCAAAGGGAGATATGACCAACATATCCAAGCTGCCCAACATATTATCCTTCAAACTTTGTGATATTATTCGTAATACAAAAGCTTTCGTAATTTCAAGTTCAGCACACTAAAGAGAGTAGATTGCTTGGAAATGCTGTCTTAAAACATTATGACATGTCCTAATTAGACTTTTCAGTCTCCAAGCAAGTAGTTTATAATCTTGCCAAGGTTTGATGGTACAACAATGCCACAATTGGCATGATCTAGTTCTAAACAGAGCTCGAAAGTTGAATAGAGCAAACAAACCATCCTATCAGGACCTTTGTATAATGATCCATGAAAGTTGTCTTTTTTATAATTCAACTCCAAGGGATATGGCCTATTTAGTAGACATTGGAAACAAATAGTGCAAATACGTTCTACAATTATGACACAAAGGATATTTACAAAAATACGTAGGCATATGGCTTATTTTGCTTCACGGTCGAACAAATGGTGGGCAGTGAGGAACCCTAACGTATGCTAGCAAAAGCGGTGCCAAGCTATTTGGAAAGCCCAATCTTCTTTCAAGCATAATGTTTTAGGGTAATTAATTGTCCACCAAAAACTAGCAGTCAAGACAAGACTCGAAAAAGTTTGTATTTCAGATTCTACTTGTAGTCTGTGTGGTAGATATTGAAACGGTTGAGCATGTGTGTTGGAAATATCCATCCGCCAAGACTTTTTGGGATTGCTTCAAGCTGAATTTAATCATCTAATCATTGCCCATCACATCTTGGAGAGATCCTTTTCTTAGAGACACATGGATCATTAGGGTCAACTGAAAATTGTTATGGCATACATTTGGTTTATTTGCTATTAGACTCCTATGGAAGTTCAAATCTAAGCTTGCCTTCGACAAGGTTCCTTCCCCTCTATTAGAGTCTTGTGAAAAATCAAATGTGGGCCTACCTTCAGCAAGAATCCTTCCACTTTCAATGAATGGTGCTTGAGAGCTTTTAACGAGGAATTGGCCTTGCTGATCAAAGTCAAGTAAGTGTTTCCTTAAATAGGTTAAGTCCTTGCTTCTTGGAGTAACAAGCGCAAATATTGCTTTCCCAGGAAACAAATTTCCTTGTATCCCTGTGCTGACTGATGTAATTATTTAATCCATGAGGTACTATAAAATGCATTCTCCAAAAAAGAAAACCTAAAAATAATGAAAAGATATCAGGCATTTTTAAGGACCACAACAATTGCACTCCCAAAATAATATAAGATAAATAAGAACTATATTACCAAAGCATAACTCTAGCAACAAGTTCATAAGACAAAATCAACATCAAGACTTAATCATAACTGAGTTGACTTTGAGTACTTACTTCACTCTTCGGTGCAGTAGAAGCTGGCTAGATCAATTGCAACCACAGTTTCAATAAGCATTAGGGATGAAGATAAAAAACCTTAAGAAGTCTGTGTTATACATTATTTATCCAGATATTGAGGGTTGAAAAAAAGTTGCAAGTGGAAACTTGTCAAATTGTCCAATCTGATAAAAAAAAGGCACTTAAATTAATTTTTGAGAAAAGTTTTAAATACCTGTAATTAAAATTTATGAACAACATTAATTTGAATTCTAGTGTTTTAACTTACTTTTCTCCGATCTTGATCATGCTATTGAATCAGTTCCAGCTTAGGAAACTACTGTAAAATTTCACTGAAAATGAAATGTTTTTTCAATTTTTTTTTTTTCATGGCCTAATTTTCTAATGAGTTGAGATGTGCATACACGGAATTGAGAAATTCCCTAGTTAACTTATAGAGTTTTACTTAAAAATTGATGATTGCTTTGTTTCTTTTTCATAGACTGATTTCCTTGTAGAGTTGAGAGGCGTGTACAAGAGTTTGAATGAACCAATTTGAATACTCTCCTACAAGTTAGCTAGAGACTCTTAAATTCTCAAACAGCGTACTCAGAGAGAAAATGAGGTGATGAAAATCAAAATTTCACTCAATGTATTTGAGTGAACCAATTTGAATACTATTCTACAAGTTGGCTAGAGATTCTCAAATTCTCAATTGGCTAGGTATTGGCAATTCTTGGAAACCAATTCTCAATCACCTTGGTATGTGTAATAAAACACATCAAATCATAAATAATTAAACTTTGGATTTACAGTTTTATTTTTTTCATTCCTTTTGCCATGATATTCTTCTTTGTGGGATGGCCGACCACTTTTTTGAAATTTTGGTTTTGTTTGTTTTATTATTTATATGGTTCCAATCTCTTTGCTTTTTTCGTGGAATAGTATTCACATTCATCTCTCCTTGAAAATGGGTACACATATTGTAGTCGAAACGTCGGACACCATTTCCTTTAACATGATGCATCCAGAAGCTTATCTCTCACACCTCTCAACTCTCTGAGAAAATGAGGCTACGAAAATCAAATTTCACTAAATATATTTGAGTGAAGCAATTTGAATACCCTTCTACAATTTGGCTAGAGAATCAAATTCTGAAATGACCAACTTTTTGAGAAAATGGGGCTATGAAAATCAAATTTCACTCAATATATTTGAGTGAACCAATTTGAATACTATTCTACAAGTTTGCTAGAGACTCAAATTATCTAACCACCTCTCAATTCTTAGAGAAAATGAGACTACAAAAATTAAATATCACTAAATATATTTGAGGGAACCAGTTTGAATACCCTTCTATAGCTTGGCTAGAGACTCAAATTATCAAACCCCCAACGCTTTGAAAAAATGAGGCTACGAAAATCAAATTTCACTAAATATATTTGAGTGAGCCAATTTGAATACTCTTCTACAAGTTGGCTAAAGACACTCAAATTCTTAAACCACCAACTCTTTGAGAAAAAGCGACTATGAAAATCAAATTTCACTAAATATATTTGGGTGAACCAATTTGAATACTCTTCTACAAGTTGCCTCGAGACTCTTGAATTCCCAAACCACCAACTCTTTGAAATAATGAGACTATGAAAATCAAATTTCACTCGATACTTTTAAGTGAAGCAATTTTAATATTATTCTACGGGTAGGCTAGAGAATCAAATTCTCAAACCAGCCCTCAACTCTTCGAGAAAATGAGGCTATGAAAATCAAATTTCAGACAATATGTTTGAGATCACCAATTTGGATACTCAAGCCTACACGAAGCAATACCATGGAAAAAATTTAAACAAATATGGAGTGGCATTTACAGTTGTCAACAAGATCCGGCTACTGATCCATGAGAGCACACGACCAGTGACACTATACCTGACGAAGAGGATGAGAGAATTGTTCATAAGACGACGAGGAAGTGGTGAGAGAACCGGCAATCCGCAATAAGACTGCTCACAACACATAAGGACATATCAAAAAAATAAAAATAAACCCAGGAGTATATGTCAAAAAAATGTTGATACCATAAAAATATGAGTAATTGAGGTTGTGGAGTATTGAAAATAAAGTGCAACTCAGATTGTATGATCCAGTACAACCTCTTCGTGACTACAAGAGGATCCCTAAACTAAAGTGAAAAAGGAAAAAGCACCAAAAGATTGCAAATGCAATATTATGACCCAGGTTGCATGTAAACAAGGAAAGCAATCGAACCCCCCCCCCCAAAAAAAAAACTTCCATCTGAAAACCCCTGGTATAATCATCATGTTAGAAATTAATAAACACTACATGCATTAGATGCCAACAAAATTAAACCCTGCACAACTCGACCCTTAGATGTTCTTTGCTGTGATCATTTTCACATTCATTGAGAAGATTATACGGTCATCATTACTGTCCGTCTATTAAACATTTTGTTTCCAATATGAAAACAGGTTTGCAAATAAGAAATGTGTATCATCCCTACAAACGTATAAGCCTGATCACGGGTGAAAGAGGCCCTCACGTTATAAATCATTGTAACAGAAACTAATAATTTAAAAACAAAGTTAGGGACAAACAAACATAATTGAAGAAAAAATCAGTCAATCAGATGCTGCGGCATAGAATGAACGTTGCGGAGTAGAAAAAACTTAACAGCAGGTGCTGCTCGTTTCTTGGGCTTTCATGTTTTTACCAGTCATTGATGAACTTTTTACCAATCAAACTTTTCAATTGCTTTTCTATTTATTATTCCATAAAAAGGTGGATAACACAGCTTACAGAGGGTCCCATGTTGGGGGTTAGTCTATAATTTTATAATTTTGAGTAGAACAGGCTCATGCATTATTACAAGTTTAAGCATTTAAGCCTTGTATATAGAATATATGTATTTTAAAATAAGGGTGTCAAACAGGGATATAAAGATGAAATTTTGGGAAGAGGATAAAATAAATAATGTCACTTGGATAATAGATCATCTGTAAATTTGATGAATTTGCAATAAATTTTCATAATTTTCCTACCTTTTTTTGGATTAAATTCGTTTTTAAAATTTAAGACGAATTTAAATAAATTATATTATTTTTTTTCGGTGTGGCAAATTCTAGACTTTTACATTCTAGTTCACCAAATGCAGTGACGACAATCCTAATAGATAGAACAAAACATATTCATATATAGAATCAGTGGTCAACTTGGCCTCTAAAATAAAAAACATTGTCAACAAGCAACAGGAAAATCGTAGTGCATCAATGAAAGTCAACTAGCTAAATCAATCGTGCACAATACAAAAAAAGAACTCAAATATCATGTTCTTTCACAATTTTCTGAAATGCATTTATTCTCTTAATGGAAGAAAACACACTCAAAATTATTCATATACCTCCAAATTCCATAGATATTTGAATATAAAATGTGAAATTTTAAAATATTTTATAACAACTCCATAAACCATCATTACTGAGAGAATAACCAGTCCATAAACATCATTTCTAAGAGAAAATAATATATTTTATTTTATCATTATTCCTCCCACTCCATAAACTATCATAGTAAGAGAAATAATATAATCTATTTATCATTATTCCTTCCAATTATCTTAAGATTTCTATGTAATTTATTATTAAAAAGATTAAATATCAATTATAATAAATTTAGGCATATGCAAAACTTTATACAGAAAATAGTATGGTTTATTTATCATTAAAACTTTGTTTATTATTAGAACTTTATTTATCATTAGAACTTTTCTAATTTATTATTAAAATATAATTCACTGTCATTTAATATATCTTAAGATTTCTCTATAATTTATTATTAAAAAGAATAAATATCATTTAATATAAATTTCTAAGAAGACAAAGCTTTATTACAAAATGAATTATTTTAAAACTGTAATAATATCAATTAAATTTCTCAAAATAAACCTTATCTATCATTATTGCTAGATATCTGAAGATTTCCCTGTCATTTATTATCTTACAAGATCAAATTTCATTAGCATTTGTAAGCTTTGATATAGAGAAAATTGTTTTCGAATTGTATTAATATCAAGCATTTAAAGTTGGACCATTTTATTGTAATGTCCCCTTCTTAGTCACTCACAAGAGACCCTTAGCCTATAATTATTCTCGTAGGCTAATTCAGGGTTGGAAGGGAATAGTAGGACAAAATTACTATTCATGGATCACTATTCATAAGTGACTCAACATAATGATGTGGCATGGTGATGAGGTGTCCTTGAGCATGTGGAATTGGCCCACAAAGCATCTTTGAGTGGAAAAGGAGGTGGAAAAGGAAGTATGGTGCATTTTTCTTCTTTGACCACATGGGAGGAATAGGGATAACATTTGGGGAACATATCTTCGCTAAAGTCAAAGATTTTGTAAGCATATGAGCACTATGGAAGTGGGAGACCATTTTCACTATTGAGGGGTGGCTTCACTTATGTGAAGTGGGACACCAATTTGGAAGCTTATGGAGTAGGGAACATGGAGCCAAAGTGGAAGATTCACTTTTGACTCTTCCATATGAAACAAACTTGTCACTATGCAAAATTTGGAGCCACATGCAAAGGTGGGGTGTAGAAATCTAAAGCATGAGAGAAAGACAAAAGCAAATCATGAAAATGGGTTTCACCCATGTGAAAAAGAATCTTGTCACATGTGGGGGACAAATTACACTATTGCAAATTGTGTCTCCACCAAAGTATGGTGCAATTTTCTCTTTGCTTGGTCTTCAAGCTATTTCTCTCTTCCTTCATTGTAAATTCTATAAATTTGTAGCTTTCCCCATTGTTATGCATTTTTATTCAATCAAACAAATCCCCCAAAAGTCAGATTTGAACTTATGTTCTCATCTCCCCTTCCTTGGAATTCTTTCTTGGAAATTTAGACTAATTTCGGTGGTAAAATACACACCCTAGTTAGTGTTGGCCATTCCATACAATAATTGCACTTGGAGCTCAACATAAGATTGCCGGTTTCAGTGGTGGAAGACCTTCCTTAGCTGGAATAGTGCAGTAGTAGAGTTGTAGTGTTGTCAGTGTGCAGATATTCAGAGTTGTATTGTAAGTGTGTTAGTCATATTATATGTTTGTGTTAGTTTATTGTTCATGGCTTGTATCAAGCCTAATATTGTAATATATCATTTAAATTAAGGAATCATTGGAGTTGTGAGTGAATCTGTATGTGTCTCATAACATTTGTGAGGAAAGTTATGCAATAACTTCCTCATGTGTCGTAATTTGTTATGTATTTCAACTTATCTCATAAAATCAAAAATCCAAAATTTATATTGTCCTAGGTGATTTAGGATGTTATCTATGTAGTCAACTTAGGTGATGCAACAACTTCCTTATGTGTCATAATTTGTTATGTGTTTCAACTTCCTTATGTGTCGTAATTTGTTATGTGTTTCAACTTATCTTATTCCTGTGATTAGTTACAAATTTTATCTGTGTAGTCTAGATCAGTGAAGTTTATGTGTTTTTAGTTAAATATTCTATTTGGTATATTTCAGTGGTATCAAATTTATGCATCCTGCCAGCCTGTGTAGTCTTGTGTGTTTCATGTTGATTAGTGACAAGGCATTGAGACATTCTCAAAGAGAGTAGAAGAAATTGCAGCCAAAAGAAACAATGGGAGATAAAGAAGATAATTCACTAGCAGAGAAGTTGAATGAAATAACTCAAACACAAAGACTTATTGCTGAGATGATTGTGTAAAATCAAAGACAAAATAATGAAAGTCAGAGGAGACTAATGGATTTCCTAGGCCAGATAGTATACTTGCAGGGGGACAAACTAGAAAGAGACAACAACAAGGAAGAAGCTAGCACCTCGAGAGGAAACTTGAACAAGTTTCCAAAGGAGCTATCCAAAAGTCCAGGAATGGGGTTCATCAATAGACCCCAAAAGCCTAAGTTTGTCTAGAGAGAAGAAAGAGAAGAAGTGATTCCAAGAATACCAATGCCCATGGACGAAATGACTCAATACTAAGAGGAATACAACTCTTTTTCTTTTGATTTCCAAGAAACCATGTCTTTGACAAATTATGCAACTATAAGGAAGATTGGCAGTATTTCAAAGCTAGATGCACGAAAGTAGCCCAAATCAAGAGATTTGGAACATACATTGGGTAAGATAACTCTCTCTACTTTTAAGGGTATTGATAAATGTTCTGTTAGAGGATGGTTGCAGGAGTTGGACACCTATTTGTCTCTTAAGCCTATAGCAGAAGGAGAAGCCATCAAGTTTGCAACTCTTCCCTTGGAGGATGCTGCACATGATTGGTGGTATAATGGGTTGGTGACTCAAAATCATGATCCAATAAGATCATATGATGAATTATGCATGTGGATGATTGAGAGAAAGGATCCTAAAGAATAATTCAGAGAGTTAGCTCAGATCAAGCAAAGAGGTAACATACATGAGTATTTTACTGAGTTTCAGAGGATATCTGTCATGGTAACTGACATTTCAGAAAAGAGGCTTGTGGTTCTTTTCATAGAGGGATTATCGAAGCATCTTAAGGGTTTGGTGAAGGCATTCAACCCTTCCTCTTTGCAAGAAACTATCGAGAGGGAATTTGATTTAGAGATCTCTATACCTTCAAATCTTATGCAATGGAATAAGTCAAAAGGATTCATGCAAAAGAAGCCCATTCCTCTATTGAAGGAAGCAATCAAGAGAAAGGATGATGAGACCAAGGAAGAGCTTTGAAGGAAAAATCTATGTTATGCTTGCAAGGGTCCATGGACACCAGGGCATAGGTGCCTTGGGAAGGGAAAAGTAAATTATATTGAGGTCATTTTTGATGATGAAGAGGAGGAATCCAACTCAAAAACTGATCAAGAGGAGGTTGTTGAAGACAAGACCCTATAAGAGCCTATAGAAGGAACTATTGCTTCACTTTCAGGAAGTCCTAGATATCACCCCTTTAAGGTGAGAGGAGTCTTGTAAGGGCAGCATTTAGTAGTGTTGGTTGAAAGATCCCAAACTAATTTTGGATGCAAATTTCTTTCAAAACTGATTTCAACTACTTGCAAGGATTTAGTCAAATGGAACAACCATATCCAATGATAAAACAAGACAATGATATAAATCTGAATGCAATTGCAAATACAGTCCAGATCTCATAAAACAATACAAATGTGGTCTCAAAACCAAATTATTCTAGCAAACTGGTATAAAAAACTTGGATCTGTGTGGCTCGGCTACTGTGTCCAAAAAACATAGTCGCCGACGTCGGTTATTCTGCCGACGTCGGTCGATACACTGCCGTCGTCGGTTGCCTGTGTCTGATCTCTGCCTGCCTGTGACTGTCTTCCTGCCGATGTCGGTCTACCAGCCGATGTCAGTCACTGATCTACCGATGTCAGCCTCTGTACTACTCTGCAGCCTGCAACTGTGAACTGTGCCCTTCTTCACTTTTTTTGAATCTGCTGGTACGACCTGGTACCGATCTATGTAGATTTCGTACAGCACCTGATCTGAAGATATATATATAAATTTTAAATCAAATCTAATGAATAAATACCTGGAAACCTCTGCATATGCTGAACACCTGATATACCCAATGAATGACCTCTGAAGCCCCATATCTGATCAATAAGCACAATCTGAATTCCGTCACGAATCCACCCCTGAAAAGCGTTGGGTTTTCATCCAACTCTTCTCCAATCTGCTGAAGGTTTGCATCCTCAGAGATTTTAGCTGAATCACAGATTCAAGCTTCACAATACTCAGAATATTTTTAGCAACAAAAGATATCCAAAATGCTTTGCCCTCAACTTCTTTTAAAGGCTCCCAAGAAACTTCTAGAAGAAGCTAACTTATTTAATATTTTATTTCCATATTAATTAAAATTAATTAATTAAAGTCATTCTTTTGAAGTAATATCAATTTTTGGACAACTTAAATTAATTAAGTTATTTTATCATAAATTTGGGGACATTACAGTCCTCCCTTCCTGGAGATTTCTTGTCCTCAAGCAATTCACCCTTGATACCCAACATCAACTGCCAGGATCCCATATCATTCTCAAAAATTTGCAAACTCTACTATCTGACACACTATGCTGCAAAGTATCTGTGAATAAATTCTCCTTATTTCTCCTAGAGAGTAATGTGATAATTCTCAATATGTAATTAACAAACTCAACATCACATACCTTAGTCCTCACAAAAGACCCCTGCGCTACTCTAATTATCATAATCTCCAAATCCCCCATCTGAATACTAAGCTGTGAAATCCGTTTGATACCACCAAACTTCTCATCCCATGGTATCAAACCATCCCATAACTGATGACAAGCACTTATAGTGTAATGTCGATAAAATGCGCCACTCTCAATCAATGGCTCAGACTGCAATCTAGAAGAAACTAATTACAACTGATCACTAACCAAGCCCGAACCAACTACTACCTCCGAAGACACCTCCAAAGGAGTAGTATCATAAACAGGAACCAAACCAACTGTTGGCTCACCAACATCACAACTGATCCCTGATACAACCTCATGTGTCGAAGCTTCTAAATGTGCCTGATACTCTCTCTCAACAAAGTCATGAATGCTCACCTCTTGATCAACTGTACTATCCTCAAACATGACAGTATCCTCAACTGTTGTAACTTCATCTGGACCAACTGTACTGGAATCACTATCTATGTCAATCATGCAATCCAGTGTGCTATGTGTCTCTAGAGTTATTTCTTCTTTAGGATTCTCACATGATGACTGATTTTTGTTTTTCCTAGGCTGCAACTCAAATGATAACACATCTTCATGCCTTTCTACTACATAACCTACAAGTGACTGATCCATTATGGTGTTTCTATCATAAACATGGATAGGTTGACACAAATCTTCTTTCTCACATGAAAACATATCATCAACTATGGCATGGTATTCCTTTTTTGCAAGCTCAGTCTTATGACAAATTTTTGGATGCATGTCAATGTAATCTTTGAAAGGAAAGTTCTCCCTAACATAATGAGGAAGAGTATTATACTCCTCAAGTATGCTAATTACTTCCGTTTTTCTGTCTAGTGGCAATGGATCCTTTCTAGAAGAAGATGATGATCCACTAGCATGTCCAAATTTCCTTGACATAGAATCATTGAACTGCTGCAATTGAAGCTTAAATTTTTGTTGTGACTGTTCACATTCTTTCCACAGGGTTATATCTCTTAACCATTTTGCCATAATGAACTACCAAGCTAACCAACTGAAACTAATACCAACAGGCTAGCAGAATCAAGGCTCTGATACCACTGAAAGATCCCAAACTAATTTTGGATGCAAATTTCTTTCAAAACTGATTTCAACTACTTGCAAGGATTTAGTCAAATGGAACAACTATATCCAATGATAAAACAAGACAATGATATAAATCTGAATGCAATTGCAAATACAGTCCAGATCTCATAAAACAATACAAATGTGGTCTCAAAACCAAATTATTCTAGCAAACTAGTATAAAAAACTTGGATCTGTGTGGCTCGGCTGCTGTGTCCAAAAAACACAGTCGTCGACGTCAATTATTCTGCCGACGTCGGTCGATACACTGCCGTCGTCGGTTGCCTGTGTCTGATCTCTGCCTGCCTGTGATTGTCTTCCTGCCGATGTCGGTCTACCAGCTGATGTTGGTCACTGATCTGCCGATGTCGGCCTCTGTACTACTCTGCGGCCTGCAACTACGAACTGTGCCCTTCTTCACTTTTTTTGAATTTGCTGGTACGGCTTGGTACCGATCTATGTGAATTTCGTACAGCACCTAATCTGAAGATATATATATATATATATATATATATATATAAATCTTAAATCAAATCTAATGAATAAATATCTGGAAACCTCTGCATATGCTGAACACCTGATATACCCAATGAATGACCTATGAAGCCCCAGATCTGATCAATAAGCACAATCTAAATTCTGTCACGAATCCACCCCTGAAAAGCGCTGGGTTTTCGTCCAACTCTTCTCCAATCTACTGAAGGTTTGCGTCTTCAGAGATTTTAGCTGAATCACAGATTCAAGCTTCACAATACTCATAATATTTTTAGCAACAAAAGATATCCAAAATGCTTTGCCCTCAACTTCTTTTAAAGGCTCCCAGGAAACTTCTAGAAGAAGCTAACTTATTTAATATTTTATTTCCATATTAATTAAAATTAATTAATTAAAGTCATCCTTTTGAAGTAATATTAATTTTTGGACAACTTAAATTAATTAAGTTATTTTATCATAAATTTGGGGACATTACATTGGTCGATAGTGGGCTACCCACACCTTCATAGATTAAGATCAGGTGATAAAAAGGGGCATTGAAATGGAGGACTTTTCAAGATTTAATGTTATGGTTACTGATGGATCCATGATGATCTGCAAGAAGAGGGTTCCACAATTAAGCATCACTTTGGGAAACCACTAGGTAACTATTGAATTTTATGTTGTCAAGTTTGATGATATTGATATGGTCCTTGGCATTCAGTGGCCATATTCTCTTGGGAGATATTCACATAATTTCCAAACTATGAAGCTCAAGTTTTGACAAGGAGGAAAAAGGGTTGTTCTTAGAGTGATAGCTAAAGGAGCACCTAATCTGGCCACTGTAAGGGGGATGGAGGCACTTTTTCATCATGGAAAGGTGGCATGGGAAGATCGATGCATGATCTTTCCTCATAATCCGTTGGATACAGTTGTTTAACATTCGGTAGATATTCAAACCATATTAGATAAGTACAGTGTGGTTTTTAGTGAGATTCCCCCAGGCAGACCACCTGATAGAGGTTTTGAGCATGTGATAGAGCTTGAAGAAGGTTCCAAGCCAGTCATCACAAATCCTTATCGGCACCCCAAGAAATTTAAAGAAGAGATTGAGAAGACAATCAAGGAGTTGTAGGATATGGGACACATCAGGCCAAGCTCAAGTCCATTTATTTCTTTAGTTGTTCTAGTGAAGAATAAGGATGGCACCATGTGAATGTGTATTAACTTTCATGCACTCAACAAAAAGACCATCAAGAACAGGAATCCAATCCCTAAGATTGATGAGTTGCTCGATGAGTTGCATGGAGTGGTGTATTTCTCAAAGATTGATCTTCGATTGAAGTCAGAGTTTGGGAGTATGACATACATAAAACAAACTTTAGGTGTCATTATGGACACTATGAGTTTCTAGTCATGCCATTTGGTTCGACCAATGCCCCCACTACATTTTAGTCTTGTATGAACCGCATCTTCAACAAGAATTTGAGGAAATTTATGTTGGTTTTCTTTGATGATATCTTAATATATATTAGGACATGGAAAGACCATCTCAGGCATATTGATGAGGTGTTGGGTATCATTGAGGCACAATCTTTGTTTGCAAAAGCTTCTAAGTGCGAATTTGGTATGATGGAGGACCTATACCTTGGGCATGTGATCAGTGCTGATGGAGTGAAGGTCCATCAAGAAAATATTCAGGCCATCCTAGATTGGCCACCACCAAAGACATTTATATAATCGAGAGGATTCTTCGGCCTCTGTAGTTATTGTTGACTAAATTTGACCCTGTAGGTCAAATTGGAGCACCTATAAGTAAAAAACTTGAGTTTTAGGTGTTTTTATGGGTATAATACATATGCCAGAAGGTGTTTTATAGGTTAATGTCATTTAATGTTATACTAGCCTTGGTCCTTAGTTATTTTAATCCTTTTAGTCATTTTGAGGTAAAAAAGGGGCATTGAATGATTTGTACAGATTCCTTGGGAAGTGTGAAGGTTTTAAAAAGTTCACATGCCATGTGTCCTCACATGTCTTAATGAACTATTGTTAACTAAAATTGGTAGGTGCTTTAGAAGAAATAATAGTTTTCTTGGAAAAAGGTGAGTTTGGCACTTGTACGGCCCATGGGGAAGTGTGTCACATGGGAGAAGATCATAAAATGTATCTTCAACTTCCTCAAGCTCAGTTCCACATTTGAAATGCTATGAAAGTGTCATTTTTGGCCCAAAACCATTCTGCTCCTTTCTCACCCTTCTAGGCACACAGACCCAGTTTTGAGGTTTGTACTTGGTACAGACAATTGGGGAGGTTTCAGACCAAACACCTTGGGAAGGTGAAATTAAACTCAGATACCTTCATTTCCATTACAAGAGTTTGAAAAATGATGGCTGCTTCATGAACCATCCTCATGAAGCTGATTGTGTTTTTCTGCTTGCTATCCCATACACCCTATAGGTTTTGCTCTATTTTTGGAAATTTTATACAATCCAGTTCGTAATATTGGCTCCATATGATTTTGGCTTCTTTCTCTACTGATTTCCATGCTTATTTTCATGTTTCAAAGTGTTTGGCTAAGTCAAGTACATCAAAGTTGCAAGAGAAGCACCATTCTATACTGCAGGTGGCTTTTCCTCTATTTGTAAAATATTCCTTTTTTGATCATGATTCTAGGGTTGTGATAGCATTGTTTCAATGTATTCAATGTCCCCTCATCTTTCAATTTCATTCTCTAAGGCAAACTCTGCATGAAGGTGCAGTCACATGCAACTTACCATTCAGGCAACCATTAATGAACATGTGCAGGTGTCATGAAGGAGAAAAATCACATTGAAATGGATGTTTTGAAGTTAGTTCCAAGACCATCTAATGAAAAGGACCCATTTTTAGAATTGAAGAAGAGTTCAAGTCTTTTCATGAGGTCTAAACTATACACATTATCCACTTACATTCACTACCTGCATACAACTCAAAATTTGCACCTATAGGTGCCTTCATAGAGGTTTCATGTGTGAAGGGAAAGGTTGAAAGTTGTTTCAAACCCTTTGAAATGATGAGAATTAATTTAGAAGTTTTGAGGAGACCTAAAGTTGATAACAAACATGTTTAGCCTGCTCATTGCCTACCTTTCCATCCTCATTGCCTGCACAATGGAATCAACATCTGTAGGTGACTTGGTAGAGAGTTGTAGTGTCATTTTGGAGTGTTGTGGCATGAGGTGAGACCTTCCTTAGAGTTATAATTCATTGATAAAATCATAACAGGCCTACTTGAAAGGTAGAGATGGCAAATGACAATATTGATCACTTTCTAGAATTCAATGACTATGTTTAGGAACACAGGTCCTAAATTGAAAAAATAGAGGTCTAGGGGTGTTTTGGGAATAACATATAACATGGTTGACAAGAGTTTCAAGGCATATAGATAGGTGATATTTGTATCCTCTAGCATAGACAATTAGCTTGTAAGGTTTGAAGGACAAAGGGTTAGTGGAGAATAATGATTAAGAAGCCTAAAATTGCCTATAAAAAAATTGAATTCAAGCATTAGTGTCTATAGGTTTGATCTAAAAGAGACCCTTTTTCACCTAAAATGGAAAAATAGGCCTTGAAACCATAGTTGAACATTTAAAAATGTTTTAAAGGAGCATTCTTGACATAATATATCTTCAAAATAGGTTCACCTATTGAGTTTGATCACATTTGCATCTACAACCATGCCTAATTCCAAATTTGCATCTACAACCAGGACCCATTTTTCACATCCTTCATGATGAGGAGCTTGAACATAAAAACCTATGAATTTGGAGATACATATCAGATAATAAATTGATTCCTAAAGCCCTCAGAGATTATAAAAATTAATATATCACATTTTCCAATGTGATTTCACACCTACAGGGTTTCATCTTTTCCAACACAGTTGACTGTGTTGATTGAGAATGACAGTGAATTAGGGAGTGATGGTTCTTGATGTGTATGTAGCCAAGCATGGGATAAATGGATCCAATCAAGTAATAGGTGACTCCAGGGAACTCTCAAGGGGTTTTAAACATTATCTCATGCCTAACCCATGCAAGTAAGCTACAAGTGTCCCCTCTCCAAAGCAAAAAGTACAGTCAACCATAACACACAGACAGACAGTCAGCTAGAGATTGATATTTTGATACTTGCATTGCATTATTATGAATCCAAATAGGTATTAAATGATTCAAAGAGACTCAGGGAGGGTTTTTAGACCTTGATCTCAGGCCTAATCCATATACACACATCTTCAGGTGACATCCAAAACAGGGATATAACTAACAAGGTTGCACTCAGTCTTGATTGAATCAAGGTGTGTGAGGGGATTGTGAGATTGTGGGGTATGAATGGAGGTTAGGTAATATTAATAAAAATTATAACAACCTATTGACACTATCATGATGGAAAACAAGCAAAGAAAGGATCTCAAAACAAGCAAGGCACAATCTACTCTTGGAATCATGCACAGTCTTCCTTCTCTAGAAGTCTATTTGGTTAATTGAAGAGTTAGTAGGTCATATGACCTAACCAAGAGATTATTTTTTGTATAGATAATCTCAATTAATTTAGTATAATCTTACAATATTCACATTTGTTTGGGGAAACAGGGGAGTGCCCTCTATTTTGTCTCAATTAAAGGGCACTCCCTTATGCACAAAACTTGCAACCTTGAGAATGGAAGATGAAATGCTGGACCAGAAGCACATGGGACCCTTAAAGAGGGTTTGATAAGTCAGGATATATATAAAACAACAAGAATAACATATCAAATAAGGATGAAACCTAACAAGTGGATCAAACCTACAAGAGTTGCAGTTAGGCTTAAGGGCAAGTTTTTGGCCTAGTGCCCAAATGAAGGGTCATTTTCATTTATAGATGTAGAAGGGTATTCTATATTGTTAAAAAATGTTTATGGGATAATTATATAGGTTTTCAAGCTCATGGAATGAAAATAAGTTCAATCAGAATAGCCCAAACCATAAGGGTTATAGTTAGGCTTACTAGGCAAGATTTAGGCCTAAATCCAAATGACGTACCAACTTCCTTTTCAACTTGGTAAGAGAATTAAAATGAATTTAGGAATGTTATTACAGTCACTATATAGGTTTTAAAGCTTTTGTAAGGTATATAAACTATTAGGAAGCCATTTTTGGCCCAAAAGCAACATCAGGCTTGTGCAAAAGGTGAAAACTAGCTCGATAGGAGAGGTTCAAATGCTCACATATTTCATGAGGCCTTGCATGGAAGACAAAGTAATTTGGAGAGGTTATTAGGGGTCTTAATAACATGTTTTTGGAATTTTTTTGAAACTTCAATGTCATAACTTTATGAACAAAGCTTAAGAAAGAAAACTACCTAAAACCCTCTAAAACCCTTACTAGTGAACAGTATGTGGAAATGGAGTTAGAAAACTACTCTAATGGACCAATTTGAATAGGATGATGATTGGAAATTAAAAATTACTCCCTAAATCTACTCCCCATGCTTTTTTACTATATAAAACTATATGTATAGGGTACAAAATAAGGCACTTTTGATTGTTTTGTGTGTTTTTCAAGATATAAGAGGTTTCAAGAGATTAAATAAAGTTTGAGGGGAAGATTAGGACTTTTAATAACTCCTTATATCTATTTCATTCTTTTAAAAAAATTCTAAGTATGCAAATAATATCTCTCATCTTAGCTAAACAAAATTGGCATATTGAACAAGCTACTGAGAAGTGTGAAAACTCCAAGTGGAAGTGATTTTAAGGTGTCCCTAATGATTCTAAGTCCATGGAAGGTATTTAAAATTTCCATCCACTCCCTCCCATGGATTTTCGTGGAAAAATGAAGCCAAATTTGAGGCCAAGTGTGCAGGGTGCATGAAGGAGGAGTTTTTTTGGACTGTAGATGATGATGGCTCATTCCTAGATGATTTCAAATGACCAGGACTATAACCAATGCATGGAGAGGCATGTATGATATCCTTCCCCTTCATTCCAATCATTAGACCTATCCCTAATCAGTTTTAGGATGTTCAAATAGGTCCAAATCATGAAGGCAATTTTTTAAGCCAAAAATAAAGAGTTTCATGCCACTTTTCAAGAGTTTCATGCCTTGTATGGACACTTGTGCTTCTTGACCTTGAATATTTCATCCCAAATCCTATTATAATGTAAAATTAATTAATTTTATTAGCTTGACAAGTGTCTTTATGACCCTTAGACTTCTCTCTTCTCCTCTCTCTCTCAAGTTCTATAAGAACTAGCCATTTTGGCTTTTGTAGCTTATGCTCAAGCTGAGTATGGCGAAGCCCCACTAATTTTCATACCATTTGATTAATAAGACTATTGATTTTACCTCTTCATGACTTTTCATAGTGTGTTATAATTTAATGTTGGATCTTGCTTAGTGAAGACTATGGATTCCTTAACATGTCTCATTCTTTCATCCTATTTGCAGTTGGAAAGCTTCTTCTTGCAGGGCATGTGAAGTGTTATAAGAAGTGTTAAGGTTGAGTGAGTTAGTATGTTCACTAGTGCCATTCAAGGCCTCTTGTCTAGTCCTCATATCCCAAACATTCATCCATAACCTCATAATGTAACATTGATGTGAGAAGATGCAGATTGAAGGAGTGTATGCTTGGTTAGTATATTGATTTCATGTGTAACATGTAGCTGGTTGGAAATCATCAATCTATTTGGTGTATCACCTCCCTTAGGATAGTTTTATTTCAATTATCTCTCTCCCTTCTCCCCGCTGCCCCCAAAGTTTAGGTGTAGCTATGATCCAAATTGGTACATCAAGGGAACTAGCCCTATCTAGAGATTCACCTCATCCTTAGTCTACCCACAAGCCTAGAGGTGTTTCTATTGTGGCACTTGGATGAGGAGAGATTAGGCATCTCCTCAAAAGGTGAAAATCCAAGTAACAATAATTATTATAGGAGGTTTGTCAAAGGATTTTCCCAATTAGGTGCACCTCTCATAGACCTATTCAAATGGACAGATGGGGCTCAACGTACACTTGATAATTTGAAAGAGGTAATGAGAACTTGTCCTATTTTGGAATTACCTAACTTCTCTTAGCCTTTTGTATTAGCGTGTGATGCATCAGGAGCCAGACTAGGTGTTGTGTTTATGAAGATTAAGCACCCCATTGCTTATGAGAGAAGGAAGCTTTAGGATGTGGAAAGATAGTAATCTACATATGATAAGGGAATGCTTGCCATCATGCATGCTTTGGTGAAATTTAGACAATGCTTGGTTGGTAGGAAGTTTGTGGTCAAGACGAATCATAATAACCTACAAAACTTCTTGGAGCAAAAGGACTTGAATGAGAGGCAATAAAAGTGGGTAAGTAAAATTTAGGCCTATGATTATGATATTGAATATGTGAAAGGGAAGAATAATGTTGTAGTAGATACCCTTTTTAGGAAACCCACTTTGTGCATCCTAAATGATATTTCAATTAATTGGAAGGCTCACCTCTTGGTAGACTATGCCAAGAATAGTTTTGCATGTGAACTTGTGGATGGTAGGATTCAGGATGACTAGTATAGGATGGTAGATGATATCATCTACTACAAGGACAAAATCTATTTGGTACCTGAACCAAAATTGAAGGAGAAAATTTTGAGAACCAATAATGATACCCCTCTTATAGGACATCAAGGTTACTTCAAAACCTACAAGAAAATCAAAGAGAGATTCTCATGGAAAGGTCTCAAGGATGATGTCTTGTGTCATGTTTGAGAGTGCTTGATTTGTCAGAAAAACAAGTCAGAACATAATTTTAAAGTAGGATTATTACAACCATCACCTATTCCAAAACAAAAGTGAGAAAGTATATCTATGGAATTTATCACTGGTCTACCTAAGGTTGAGGGCAAGGACTGCATCTTTGTGGTGGTTAATAGGTTGACCAAGTATGCACATTTTTTTGCCATATATTCTGATTATAAGGCACCTCAAGTAGCAAAGTTATTCTTTAGGGAGGTATTCAGACTTCATGGATTGCCAAATAACATTGTTAGTGATTAGGATAGTAGATTTCTCAGCATATTTTGGTAGCAGTTGTTCTAATTAGCAAGCATAGAGTTGACCCCGAGCACGAGCTACCACCCCCAGACAGATGGTCAGACTAAGATTGTGAACAAGTGGATGTAAGGTTATCTATGCAACTATGTTATAGGACAACAAAGAGGTTGGATCATATGGATAGACATGGGTGAGCATTGTTACAACATCATACATCACATGTCCATTGGCATGTCTCCTTTTTGAGCACTATACGGGTATGATGCCTTGTCTTTGGTAGATTTGGCATTTGATGATAGTAGGGCCCCTACGGACAAGGATTGGATTCAGGAGAGTTAGGACAACCTTAATTCACTTAAGGATAATATTCACCATGCCCAGGATCAACATAAGAGGTATGCAAATAGGCATAGGGTCGAGAGAAGCTTTGAGGTTGGTGACTTAGTCTTCTTGCACCTACAACCTTATAGGCAATCTAAATTAAAGAAGAGTGGTGTAGATAAGCTTAATCCTTAATTCTATGGACCTTACAAGATTGTAAACAGAGTTGGTGAGGTGGCTTATGAATTGGAGTTATCGAAGAGCAACAAAATTCATAATGTGTTTCATGTGTCTTGCTTCAAAAAGGTAGTTGGGGAGTACATCACTATTTCTCAGGAGTTACCACCACTGGACAAGGAGGGAAGGTTGATTTTGGTTCCTAAATTTATCTTGGAGACTAGGGAGAAGAGATTGAGGAACGACACACTCACAAAGTACCTGATTAGGTAGAAGGACCTACCCTTGGAGGATGCTACTTGGGATGGAGTTCAGATTCTTCAACACCCAAATTTGTAATTGCTTGTGGGCAAGTAATTTTGGGAAGGGAGGACTATAATGTCACCTTCTTAGTCACTCACAATAGATAATTAGCCTATAATTATTCTCGTACGTTAATATGGCATAATAATGAGGTGGCATGGTGATGAGGTGTCCTTGAGAATGTGGCATTGGATCACAATGCATCTTTGAGTGGAAAAGGAGGTGGAAAAGGAAGTATGACACATTTTCCCTCCTTGAGCACATGGGAGGAATAGGGATAACATGTGGGGAGCATATCTTCCCTAAAGTCAAAGATTTTTGTAGCATATGATCACTATGGAAGTGGGAGACCATTTTCACTATTGAGAGGTGGATTCACATGTGTGAAGTGGGATGCCAATTTGGAAGCTTATCGAGTGGGGAACATGGAACCAAAGTGGAAGATTCACTTTTGACTCTTCCATATGAAACAAGCTTGTCACTATGCAAAATTTGGAGCCACATGTAAAGGTGGGGCTAGAAATCTAAAGCATGAGAGAAAGACAAAAGCAAATCATGAAAGTGGGTTTCACCCATGTCAAAAAGAATCTTGTCACATGTGGGGGACAAATTACACTATTGAAAATAGTTTCTCCACCAAATTATGGTGAAATTTTGTCTTTGCTTGGTCTTCAAGCTATTTCCCTCTTCCTTCATTATAAATTATATAAATTTATAGATTTCCCCATTGTTATGCATCTTTATTCAATCAAACAAACCCCTCAAAAATCAGATTTGAACTTATGTTCTCATTTCCCCTTCCTTGGAAATTTAGATTAATTTCGGTGACAAAATACACACCCTAGTTAGTGTTGTCCATTCCATACATGAATTGCACTTGGATCTCAATAGAAGATTGCCAATTTTAGTGGTGAAAGACCCTCCCTAGATGGATTAGTGCAATAGCAGAGTTGTAGTGTTGTCAATGTACAGATATTCAGAGTTGTATTATAATTGTGTTAGTCATATTATATGTATATGTTAGTTTATTGTTCATGGCTTGTATCAAGCCTAATATTGTAAACTGTCATTTAAATTAAGGAGGCATTGCAGTTGTGAGTGAATCTGTATGTGTCTCATAACATTTGTGAGGAAAGTTATGCAATAGATTCCTTATGTGTTGTAATTTGTTATGTGTTTCAGCTTATCTCATAAAATCAAAAATCTGAAATTTATATTGTCCTAAGTGATTTAGGATGTGATTAGTTGCAAAATTTCTCTGTGTAGTTTGGATCAGTGGAGTTTATGTGTTTTTAGTTAAATATCCTATTTGGGATATTTCTTTTATGGTCCATATTCTTCTATTCTTGAAAATTTAGCATCCAAAAGATTTAATATTTTTCTACTACTGTGAAGTCTCATATGAACTAATCCAAGAATGTCCATTAGGTCGAATTGCATATTTCCTTAATCAGAACCTAGTTTCACATTTAAATCACTATGCATAGATCAAAAATAGATTATATCACATAAGAAGTTAGGTTATTATATAAATGATCCAAATCAAGATTGAATATGGTCTCAAATAACATGAAAAAGCTTAACCACAAAGAACAATGCTATAATGAATTAAATGCTTCGAACCCATACATTTTTTTTTGTTCACTTTTCATCAACTTATAACAATTTTAATTCTATTCTCAACATTTAATTCTTAATCTGCTAAATTTTTGACTGCCACAAATCCCCCTGCTTTGTTCACATAATCCTTTTCTAGTAGTCATTTGTAGTTGAGAATCAATTTGAGTATGGAGGAATGCAAGAAGTAGAAGAACAAGGACCATATCATTATCTTTTCTAAAAAATATAAGGGCTATGCTTGTGAATTTGATTATGATCTAGAGAGACTACATAAGAGGTAAATATTTTTGTAGAGTTACAAATTGAGCAATAAGAAGTTGTTGTCCCAAATTCTTAAGATTGGCATGTGTTGAATACCATAACTCTATTAGGATTCACTGCCATACCAATTTCCATGAAGAGTTGTGGCAGCTAAAGGGACACACAACGTCTGATCACATGGGATTGATGGTCCCTATAGAATGCTCATCCTAAAAAGTTGTGAAGAGACAAATAACAGATAAAACATTTCATCTAATCAGTCGGGACAAAATTATCATTTTCTACTTACATTGTTATAAAACTAGTACATTCTCAATGTCAAACATTACAAGTTAAAGTAGGGCCTAAAAAAAATTGCATTTTCATTGGTAGTGCACTGCTTGTTTTAATCACAAGTTAAAACTGAGAGATCTAATTTGATTATGGTATTAAGTTTTTTATCCCCAAAACAAAATAAAGCATTCAAATTGAAGAAAGTCATTATTTTTTTAAATAACTGTTTATATTTCTTAACGACCGATGTTTCAAAACATCTCATGAGATGATGAAACATTAGGGTTCTTTAAATTCCCAATGCCCAATATAGATATATAACATCCACTGAAATCTACAAGCATATATTAGACTAGTAAGGGAATTTCCAATGTTGAATGTGGGTGGAGGCCAAGGGCCACACCCAAACAAAAATAAAACAAGCTTTGATAGGATATATGTGCATTGAACTTTCATCTTTTTCTTTTATGGGTATCAGATGGTGCTAGTTTTTCCAATAAAAAGGAATCACTAGACTGCATAATTAGATACTTTGATGTGAAGTCCTTTGAGTGCTTCCACCCTGGGAAAGTTGAGTATCTTGTCCCCTCCTACTTCCTTCCATCTATCATCAACATTAAATTTAAGCCTTAATTCCATTACTGATAAATGAGAAGAGGGGAGAGGAAGGGAGGATAATATACATGTATCTAGTGATGAAATGATGGAGAAACAAGGATATTTCCACTATGCCTAATTTTATGCCTGGGCATAGCCTACCCCCTCCTCTGAATGCCATGAAATACAAATTGCAATTGGATTCGCCCTTCATATTTGAATCTTCCTAGAAATAAACATCATATATAAATAGGTGGGAATAATGTAAAAAGAGGTGAGATTTGGATTCTATGGTGAATACCTACCATCTCCAAGGATTGAATGTGGGTGGTTCTAGATGTAGAATATCATCACGATTCATCTCTGCCATATAAACATATATTCTCCACCCTTTGGGGATTGTGAAGCCTTTTATTTCCATGTCTTAGGTAGTTTTCCTCAGAACCCCATTCACAACTATTACAAGCCTTAAAGTTTCGTAGATCACCTACAAGTGTAACCATCCAATACATCACAAACCTAAGTTAATAAATGCCCTAGTCTAGAGGTGTACATGTTTTATAACTATCTAGCCTCCACATATACTGTGAGTGAGCATCATGGATTTGTAGTCATCTTAGGTGATAGTTTCCCTTGCCCTTTTGCTCCAAAGATTGGCCAAATGTTCTTCTTGTTAGACAACAAAAACCACAACTTCAAAATATATGTTATTAATGATCTGCCCTAATATAAGTAATATGACTAACCAGTTGATACAATTACTCTAAGTTATTGTAGGGCTCTTGGACAATCATGCAGATATTTGGTAGCCATCATGGTGGTGGTGGAAATTGTTTCATAGCCAACATTAATAATAACTATCAGGAAATCCAAGATTCATATGTAAGCTTGGATTTAGAAACAAACCCATCTAATCAGTAACATTCCAATCATGTCATTATGCAACTCATCCTTGTCCTTGCACACCCACCTTTCATGGAGTATTTCTGTTAGCATTCTCAAAAAATTTATATGTGCATGTAAAATTGTATGGAAATTATGGCATAGACAGCATGGGGCCAATAGACAAAATCTCGATGGGTTTCTCCTTCAACCATTCACCACAGATCTTATAACACATACTAAGATACAATCTCATTATATCAACATTTAAATTTAATTAGCATATATAACATTAATAGTCTAATATGCATTCACAGGTTGTAAGTTCACATGTTACAATTATCAAAAAAGTTTGTGAGATTTACACAAATTCCATGAGGTCTCTTCTTGAATGTAATGGCTACCTTAAATTTAAACCAAAATACCATTTTTATAAATACATATTAATTTGGGGCCACTATAATATTCACATTATTCCCACATGGTCACTTAATGTATAACGGTCACATGGATAGGAGATTAATTTGGTAGTCACTGCATATTTCAAATCCATTGAATCACAATCTAAAGTCTCACTGGTCAATACAATTAATATAGATAGCTAAATTATGATTTAATTCAATAAAAACAGTCTAGATTATGATCATGGGCTTATGGTTGGGGGCCTTTATAGACAAATTCACCCAAGTTGATTCAATGCTAAAACAAACATCAATGATGACTTCAAAACATCCAAAAAGCTAGGGAACATCTGTAAACTTGCCCTTATTAGAATTTGGATATAAAACCCTTATTTAATTAAGGTATCTAGATATTTTAACATTTACTCTTGTTATATTGACATTAAAATTTAATTGACATATATAATATTAATATTTTAATATACATTCATGGGTCACAAGTTCATGGGTTAAATTTTTCAATAGAGTTTGTTGGGTTCATATGGAATCCACAAGGTCTCTTTTTGAATGTAACAATTGTAGACACCTAAAACTAGCCACCAAGAACCTCCAACCAGGCTTTTGACCAATTTCTACCAAAGCATCACAATTTGGCTTAAAAACACTAAAATGCATTAAAAGCTTTGAACCTGTCATATTTAAGTGCTGATTTTGGCCAGATTATCATTAAATGAGGCAATACAATTTATAAAGCAATTAATTTTGATCAGATCATTTTGAGTCAACATGACATTTTGACACTTGAGTGCTCTAGATTGCTCTTTTTTACCAAATTTCTTACATGAGACATGTGCCTTTATTTTTTTATGTTGGAAATATCCTAAATGGGATAACATATCCAAAGCATCTAACATTGCATCCTAATTCCAATCCAGTTAAATTTCAAGCCAATAATACGACATTCTAACCAATTTGATTAATTTATACACCAAGGGCCAAGACTTGCACCAAAAGTGAAAATCATGTTTAAGACTAATTAATCTGAATCATAAGCCTAATTAAGAACTCCATGAAACTTTTTGAATATTTCATTTTGGAAATTGATATTGAATAATTGCATCATCAAATTACATCATTTCTTATAAAGGCATCCCTAGGCCATAAATGAATCAAATATCTCATCAAGCCATCCCATGTCTCATTAAGACCTTCCATGCCTCTTTAATGCCTCTCTATCTCAAATATTTATGAAGGTATTTATTGATTTTTTTCTCAAAAATTAAATGGATTCTTAGCCACACATCTCCATCTTGAGATGGATGGTTCAACGTCATTCTGATCATTTTTCAAAATCTATAAATATGAGGCCTTGCCTATTGATTTTTAAGATCTTTTAAAACAAAGTTACCATACTCAAATAGATTCAAACCACATCTTGATGTAGTGTTATTATGCCCAAATATTGATCCAAATCCATCACAAGCCAAAGATGCCAAGAGGAGATGAAGGTAGTTACACTCTATTGATGAAGATCTCTTGAAGCACAAACCGAGCAAGCCAAAGGAGCCTTTTTGGAGCAATCAAGGATTTGGTAAGAAATTGTGTTCATATTTATCATTTCTTTCCATTTTTGGTTGTATTTTCAAATGGTTTTCCTCACTAAGCTCCCCCTAATGACTAAGCCTAGAGATGTTATGCTAGTTAGTGTGTTTCTTTCATTTTGTTTTCATTTTGGAACTAACATGATACTAACCATCCTCTTTTGAGTCAAATTCTTAGTCTACATAATGACACACCCGGTGGGACTCTAGCATCACAAATTTGGTCCAAAAACACCTATAAACAACTTACTAACCACTTTCACACATGATCTTGAAGTGTGGGAGCAAAGAGAGTGACATTTTTAAAAAAATTACATTTTTTTAGAAATCATGATTTTGTCACTATGGAGTCATAGGTTTGTCATTTAGACCCCAATCTTGCCACTGAGATAGTCACAGCTTTGTCATTCCAAGTTATGATATTGTGTTTTAACTATTTTTGGCTTAACATTTATCTCTATCTATAGGTCCAGTAGTGATATCATAATCCCACTATTCACTACTAGTGATATTACAATCCCACTACTTGATAGTAGCAATATTACACTCTTGTAACTTTTAAGACACAAAATTGCAATACCACTATTTACTAATAGTGATATTGTTGATCTGAGTCATGATACTGTAGCTAAACCACTAGTAGTTAACATAGACCATTAGGGTTAAGTAAAAATACCACAACTCTTTCAGTTGTAGGATTATGAATTTGAATAGTGAGATTATGGACCCAGATTACAATATTATGAACCTAAATAGCAGGATCATGGACCCAACTCATGGGATTGTTAACCTGAATAGTGGGATTATTGGCCTGAGTAGCAATATTATGTTTTCTGTTAATCTAAACTGAATAGCGATATTATCTGTCTGAATCATGATTTTGTAGAGTTATAGGTTTGCATTGTGGAGTAGTAGTATTGCACTATGTGAAAAACTTGAGAGCTTATTTTACAAATTTATTTGCTCAATCCCATAAGTGCTTCAAAGTAGGCAGACCTAATTTTGTTTTTATAGGTTGAAACACTAGTTTGGAAGATTAATTTGGGAATTTTTAATTAATCATACACTTCAATTTGGGGTTTTAAAAAGAACTTGGTTAAAATCATGCACACTTCAAATTTGGTGCCTAAAACAAATCTTGAACACTTCAATCTTTGGGCTTAAAATGAACTTAGGTGATTATTGTTTCATATAGTCTTTTTGGTGAAAGTTTTTACATCTTTAAGCCAAAGGGATAAAAAACATCACCATACATTTTGTTTAGTGATTTAAAATTGAACACACTTCAAGTTTTTACAAAGTTGTTATCATTGTTTGCCTACAATAGATTTATTTGAGCAAATAGGGAGTTGTGCGTGTATGGTCTCCCATCCGTACCTTTTAAATAAATTTTGGGATCAAAAGCATCAACTTATTTTCAAATTGACTTAGTCCAAAGGCGTAAAAGAGAAGTTTTCAAGGCTCTCCTCAATACCTGCATGGCTTGGGTGACCTAGAAACAACCTTTAAAGCTCTT
This sequence comes from Torreya grandis, assembly GCA_037957365.1. Classification (NCBI taxonomy): domain Eukaryota; kingdom Viridiplantae; phylum Streptophyta; class Pinopsida; order Cupressales; family Taxaceae; genus Torreya; species Torreya grandis. The sequence continues at coordinate 3,338,825 of JARHVA010000123.1, read as the reverse complement.
TTACTTGTTTTTTTACTTTCATTAAATCTTAGCTTGTGAGGGAGACTTCATTACCTCCCACGAGTTCTTTAGGGAAGCCTTGACCCAAGAATTCATCTCCCAACATTGTCTTTAACCCCTCTCCATGAGGGGGTATATAAATTAGGATCACCCCATTAGGAGATGGTTTGAGCGGTTAGACCATCTCCTATCACTAGGGCTAATCCTGAGATGTATGATCATGTTGGATATCACACTACATTGAGCAAGTGATAGATGTAATTGTTGTAAAAAAGGCAAGACCTTTTTTACAACAAGCCATATGATGCAAACCCAATTGATGTGTTGATTCTATTACATGTTGATGTGAATGTATTATGCATCTAATCCATCTAGAAACATTTGAAAACTTGTTAGATTAGTTAATCCCACTTTGCCATACATTGTCAATTTAGAATTGAAGATTATTAGTTAGTTAATTTGTCTTTGTCTTATATTACTTAGTTTTTGTGTGGATTCAAAACTTGGTGTTAACAAAAATGACATAACCAAACACATTATCCCAAAATTTATTTGAACAAGGAGGCATTATGCTACCCAAATAAAAAACATCTTTGTCCTTATTCAAAAACATCATCATACACTTTGTGTCATATCCTTCAATTTGGTGTAGTTATGCTGCCTATTTGAGTCTAGACCTTTTGCCACATTTTGTTTAAGTCCCTCATTGATAGTTTAAATTCAAAATTGGACTCTTCCATGTTTTAAAGGTTGATGTGTTAAATTGGGTCCACCACTTTGCACTTGACTTATTTTAACTTGATTTCAATTCCCAATTTGAATTGAGGGTCATTTTTAGACTCAACCTCATTATCATCATTTGCTAGGACTAAAGTCATCTTGCATATTGCTCACACTTTGAGTCCTAGGCTAAATTTTGTACTATCCATCCTATTTCACCTTTTCTATTAAATTCCATTTGATAGCAAGCTTTTGCCTTAGAAGTTTGTCAAACTTTATGTGTTTATTATTTGATTTGAAGAGAGTAGTGTTACACTACCAAAATCATGTTGAAACCATTTTTGCCTTAGAGTCTTGAAGCAAGCATTTATCACACCTTTTGATCATTTTTGCATGGTTACGTTGCTCAAATTATTTTGAAACTTATTTCATAGACCTATTCACATAGAGTCCAAGTTGTTTAAAGGTTTCAACCATTTTGAGTTTTTTTTGAGAGCCTTTATCTAGCATGATTACGTTGTTCACCTTTGCCTAGCTTATCAGTCAAAAGAATCTAGTTTTGTGCCATTATTTAAGAGAAAATAAACTATCTCCAAGTGCCTTTTGTTTCATACCTCATACTTATTGATCAAGTTTATGTCCAAGAGTTAAATGCCTAGTTTTCGTTAGAAGTGTTTCAAATCTGTTAGATTAAATATCTCATCTATTAAAGTATAGCTTTTGATGTCATTTGAATAAAAGTCCTAGCACATGATTTGTTTGAGCCTAGCTTTTGATGCCATGTTTGGCCAAAATTCCTAGTAACTTTTGTTTTTCTTAAATTAGACTAATTTGAAACACTTTGACTTGGAAATTGGCATTTTGATTTACGGTCCTTTTATTTGACCTTTTGTGTGAGATGTGTAACGTTAGACACTTTATGTTAGCTTATTTTATCAAAAGTCATTGTATCAATATTTTTGGAGATACATATCCATCCTTTTGACTAAGTTAGATCAAGTTTGAACTTCTTTTTAGACATCTCATTTTTAAAGTTTATATAAATTTATTCCCTTTTAATTGTGAAACATTTACTATGGATCTTAACATGTATTCGTATACTCGTAGTGGCCTCATGTACAATCCAAGATTTAGTAATGTGGTCGCACAAGAAGAAATGATTCAAGACCCCTATGTAGACAATGTTATTTACGAGGTAGATTCTTATCCATCTTATAACACTCAAATAGGGGCATAAGACCATGACCCATTGGCTCATTACTTGGTAAACATGCATCCTTACTTAGAGTAGGATCAATAACAAATAGATTAGTATCTAGCTTTGGTACCTACAATTAAAGAACTAGTTCTTCAACAACTATACTATGTTACTGCACCATCTAGGTATGATCCTTATCTATTTGAGCATTACTTGTTAGAAAATAAGGATGAGATTTTGGTTAGAGCTATAGAAAAAGGGGGAAAGTTTCTAGCATATTTCCCCCATGAAAATTTTTCAAGCCTAGTAAGAATGCCTCATAACATAATTTATAGTTAATAGGCTTCTTATATAAATCCTTTAGCATTAGTCCAAACACCATATTAGGACCCTAATATGCTTGTCAAAGGCAAGGACCTCATGGAGGATCACTTTATACAAATGCAAACAACATATCAAATGTACTTGAACCTAGCACATAATTTTAACCAGATGACCATGTCTAGTAAACCTCTCATAGATTTAGTTCCTTCACTAAGAGTGATAATAGAATTGACTAGTTAGGATAATCAGTGTGTAGATCCCTTCAAACAAAACACTTCAGTTGATAACTTGTTTCATGTGCCAAATATTGAAGAAGTTTATTTTGATTATACATAAAACATTGAACAAAACATAGTGGCTAATGCACAAGCAACATCTAATGCAAACCAAAGTGGTGTAAATACCCAAACAACTAGTACACAAACAAGTATACCTTTAGTTAACACCATGAGTGGTTCTCAAAATTAGGGAGTAGGAGTTTCTATGTCCTAACATCAACTAACTACTAACACTAATCCTCAACCAACTACTTCTTCAAGTGCTCAACCAACAAGATTAGGTAATTATCTAATGATTAGTGTCATGCCTCCACAGCAAAATGTGATGAATATTAATGAATAGACAATAAGTAATATTCCAAAATAGTAGACATAATCTAATATACCAACATAATAGAGGTAGAATATATTTCCACCTCAATACGTGGCAACCAATGTTCCACCTCACCAAGTAGCGATGAACATACCTATTTCCTCGTAGACCAATATACCAATTCAAATCTAGATGATGTCTAATCAAAAACATATAAATATTGGTTAGCGATAGGTTTTGAATCTCCAACATGCAACCATTTCCAAATAGGGATTCATGCAAAAAAGAGGTTTCAATGTTCCTCAAGTGCCAATTTGATAACCTTTACCTTTTACATTGAATGTCTAACTAGTTCAATGATAGGTTCTTGGTTCACAAGTACCCCCCTCAACAACAAGGTTTGATTAATTGGAAATAGGTCCCTATTCAACCCCAATATGAATAGTATAGCCATATCCCTCTATTCCAACCTCAAAATTCCCAAACTTAGACCTACATATTTAACCCTAACTAGAATATTGCACAACCACAAATGTAATTTCAACAATTGCATTCTAATCCACACATGCGTATTCTTAGTCTATTCCCCAACCAAACCAATGTACCCCAAAAATACCTTCATCATACCGCATTCAAAGTGTTCCACTTGTGACTACTCAACCATCTATCTAGGCCAATGTTTCACCTCAAGCCAATATTCCCTCTAGTTTCCTAGCCCAAGAAATGTAACAAATGAAAGATGAAATTGTTGCCATACAAGTTGGGAAACAAACTAAAAATTTCAAATTAGATGACGTGTGTTCTTATGCATTTAACATGGAGTATTTGCAAATACCATTACCTAAATTTGACAAATACAAGGGGAAAGGTGACCCCAAGGCTCATTTGACTGAGTTCTTTGTTGCATGCCAACCAATGGAATATAGAGACATCTACCATTTGTTGTTGTTCTCAAGGAGTTTCTAAGGACAAGCCTTGGAGTGGTTTTTGAAGTTTCCCAATAATTCAATATCCAATTTTGATGATCTTTCAGACAAGTTTATGTAACCATTTTCATACAATCTCAACCATGAGATTTATTTGGTTGACTTGACGCAAGCCAAGCAAAAGGCCAGTGACAGTTTTTCAAGTTATCTACAATTATGGAGAGCCCTTGTAAGTTGATTACCCATACTTTACCAAATAAACAATTAGCCACTGTGTTTACTAAAAATTTGCATAGTGAGATATCCTATCATCTAGAACTATAATGTGCACATACCTTTAAAGGTGATCATTGATAAAGGTTTGTTGATCAAGCGATCCATTATTAATGAAGGGATCATTAAGCTTACCTCATCAAATTAAAATTAGGGTACCAATCTAGGAAATGGCCAAAACCAACATCAAGTCCAAGCACAAGCATCTCAACTGACATAGGCCAATAATAATGATAACCCAAGGCAATTCAACCACAACAAAAATGTTGTTAGAAATGGAGTAATAGAGTCAAGACATGTCCAAATGATGCAAACACTTTCTTCTCAACCCACACAACATGTATAATTTACTCTTAACCCACAACCTTTTCAGTGAATGCAACAAGCACAACAACTTTGACCCACACAACAAATGCAACAAACTTTTCCATTGAAAGATCCACCTCTAAGAAGAACAGTGCCTACTCATCATGTTTTTAGTGACCTTAGAGAGCCTATTGAATATATGTTTCACAAGCTTGTTATTGTTAATCTGATTAGCTGGCTTATACTGAAACATTATCCTCAAGGCATTATTTATCCTGATTGGTACCACCAAAATGAATATATGAATATCATTGGGTTAATAGACATAATTTGTGTCATTGTGTGCAAATTAAACATTTTATTCAAAATATGTTGGATAATGGGGAGATAACATTGGATGGTGGTGCTTCCACTTCCAATCAAACCCTTAGAATCTATCAAAACCCCTTTCCCCAACATAACAACTAACCACAACAACAATAATAGCAATGAAAACAATAACAGTAACAATAATCAGTGCAACACCAACAACAATAGTTTCAACAACCAAGGCCAAACCATAAAATCAGTAGAATCCCCAATATTAAAACCAATAACATCTAAACAATAGATAGAGCTAAGGTCAAAATGACAACAACCAATAGACCTACCATGCAGTCACACATGACTACAAAAAAGTTGTAGGTCATATTGTAGCAGATCATGTTAACACCATCTCCATCAATCCAAGACCAAATACGAATCAATCAAGACCTTTACTAAATAATGCCAATCCACAAACTCACATTGATAATCCTTCCTTGACCTAGTGCTACATATAGGCATACTAGCAAGCATGCATTATTAATTTTGGACTCTATATTGATAACTCATCATTGCCTCATGACCACACACAAGTGCATTAACAATTGAGACTTATCCTATTTGGTCCCCCACCATCACCATCATTTGTTAGCAATCATGGTCCTATGTTTAATACCAATTGTGCAATCACAACTTGGAGGTTAAAGATTACCATCCTAGGCCCACATCCATCTTCCACTTCACCCATCACCCAATCAACCGTTCAACCTCAAAATAAGCCATTTAACACTGACTAAGAGAAGAAGTTTCACATTGTAGAACAATTGCAAAAGACACAACACAAATCTCCATTTTAGATTTGTTTCATATGTCAACAATCCACAAAAAAAATTGAATAACTTTCTGAGCCAATCCACAGTTTCAAGTGACATATCCACTGACAAATTCTAAGTTTTGGTTGGACATCTAGTTCCATCCCAACAAGACATTTTTAACCAAAGCGATATGTCATCCCTTGGCCCACTGCATAATAAACCATTATACATTGAAGTTTTCATAAAGTGGCACAAAGTGAAATGTGTCCTTATAGATAATGGATCAGGTCTAAACATAGTGTCTCTAAATCTCATCAAGATTCTTGGGTACACAATGGTAGATCTTCAAGCAAAAATGATAACCATCAAAGCCTATGACAATTAAGAATGAGAATCATAAAGTACCATATATTTATCAATTATCTTTGGGCTTTTGACCCATGATACACTTTTCCATGTGCTAAATCTTGATTTATCATACAATATGCTTTTGGGAAGACGTTGGTTACACAAAATTCATGCAGTCCCATTGACATTGCACCAATGTATCAGGCTCTCTCATTTAGGGATGGAAGTTTGTATACTGGGAGATTTACATCCTTACGATCACTTCAAACACCTAGAGGCTGAGTTCAAGAGTTATAACTATATTTTTGGCTTGAATATAGTGGCCAAGCAAGATAATGGAAAAGCAATACTCCTTGATTCACTAGAAGACAATTGCATTGATCCTAATACTCTTGATTCCCTTTCTGACATGCTGCCTCCTGAGATATCCAATCATTATACCATCTCATCTAATGGCCTAGGAGAGTATTTAAATCATGATACCTTTCACATCACAAACCTTCCATAGAACCCAAAGTCCTTTAGAAGACCTAAAGCCAAACCACTTATCCAAAATGGCAACAAAAGGGAAAAGGTAAAGGACCCATCACCTTTATACTAGCATCTGGCCTAGAATAGGACCCTCTTAAAGGAGATGAATCATGATTATAGAATGAAAAGTAGGCTGATTGTTATGATAATTCTAAGTATCCTATCCCCAATAGGATCATGAAGAATCATGACTATGAAGGAAGAGGCCTAGGACCAAATCAACAAGGAGTGCTTGAGCCAATTTCCATGACCAAATATAAAGGGCCCTATGGACTTGGATTTAAACCACCTAGGGGTGATCCCATGTACCTTAATCATGTTTCATCATCATCAACTAGTGATGAGGATGCTGGTAGTGAAGCAAAGTCTGATCATAGCCTTTTGATGACCTCGTCGAGACTAACCTATTTAATACTCATTCCATTTGTACCCTTAGACCAGTCATTCACCACAACCTGATGTCATTGTATTATCCCCAGCTAATAGTTTGGGACCAATAATATTATAACATGTCGATTGATGAGTTCCAAAATGATGAGGCTTTCTATGATTTTCTCAACCTTAGAGACAATGTTCTGTTGGGGGACTATAAATCAAGGTTCTCAATCGAGTTAGATCCTGAAGCTTATTTTGGAGAATAGGTGAACACCCTTAGCCAAAAGCAAATAATTAAAGCATTGAGGTACCAAAGTGAAAACCTCTTTGAGGAACTTTTTGACCAGGGTAAAAGTAAAGAAAAAGGCTAATCTAGTGGTGAAAACATGTTTTAGGTGCCATTAGAAGGGGGTGTTCAACCTTCTTCAACCATAGCTCAAGATACCACTAATGATGCACTTGTCTATGAGTCTGAGTTCAGTTTTAAAGAACAATAAGATTTTGATCAAATCATTCAAGAGTTTTCAACAATTTTTATTACATGGACAAACCTCCCATTAGGGGACTCTGATTCAAAGTGCCTAGGGGAACTTGAAGAGCTAGTCCTAAAAGATGACTCTAATGTCATTAACTAGTTTAGATCGTTGCCCACTATCCTTGAAGATGGTTCAAAATTTCTAGTGGAGGATATAATAGAGGTTAACATCAGGTCCTCAAATAACTGAAAATGGATCAAACTAGGCATGGCCCTTATTAAGAAGGAGCGTGAAGTCCTTACAACCCTTTTGAGGGAATTTGTAGATATTTTTGCATGGACATATTCTGACATGCCAGGTTTGGGCCCTGCCTTGGTTCTATACTACCTTATGATCAATATTAATGCCAAACTAGTCAAGCAAAAGCTGTGTAAGATGCATCTTTGCATTGCTATATTAGTGAAGAAAGAGTTGTAAAAACTCTTAGAAGTAAGATATATTCGATCGATCAACTATTTAGAGTGGATCTCTAATGTTGTATCAATTAACAAAAATCCAGAAGGGATCATAATCTGTAGTAATTTCCATGATATAAATAAATCTTTCCCTAAGGATGACTTTCCATTGCTAAACATTGACATGATCATTGACTCCATAATAGGTTATGTGATGCTTTCATTAATGGATGGAATTTTAGGGTACATCCAGATCAAGATAGCACCTAAAGACCAACATAAGATAACATTCACCACTCCATGTGGAACATTGTGTTATTAAGTTATGTTGTTTGGTCTTAAGAATATAGGAGCCACCTATAAAATAGCCATGACCATCATATTTCATGATATGATGCATGACATTATCGAAGATTATGTCGATGACATTCTTGGTAAATCAAAGACCAGGTTCGATCATCTAGCAGTGCTATGTAAGATATTTGAAAGACTATGTGAGTACAAATTCAAACTTAATCCTAAGACGTGTGTCTTTTGTGTTACTTCAAGAATTTTTTTTCCATTATGTCTTATTGAGGCATTGAAGTCGATTTAGCCAAAGTCCAAGCCATAATAGAGATGAAACCACTAACTAATTTGAAGCAGCTCATAGTCTACAGGGCAAGATCTAGTCTATCTGATGCTTTATATCTCAATTAGTTGATAAATTCCATCCTTTTACGCATCTTCTGAAGAAGGGAGTCACATTTCACTAGGGTGATCATTAACAAACAAATTTTCAACAACTAAAAGATTATCTAGTAAATCCACTTGTTTTATTGCCTCCTATGCTAGGAAAGCCATTTTTGTTGTATCTATCAGCTACTGATAATACCCTGGGGGAAATTTTAGCTTAACACAATGATAATGGAAAGGAGCATGCTGTGTACTATTTAAGTTGTACATTGGTCTTATATGAACATAATTATATGCCCAAAAAAAAAGCTTGTTTATCCATGGTCTTCATAGTTCAAAAATTGCACCAGTACATGTTAAACAATAAAACCATGGTTATTTCAAAATTAGATCTGCTCAAGTATCTACTATCTAAAATATATTTACAAGGCTACATGTCCAAGTGGATCATGCTTCTAAGTGAGTTTGACATCGAGTACGTTAACCAAAAATCCATTAAGGTGTAATTTTTTGCAGATCAGCTTGTTGAAACACCCCTTACTGATATAGAGCCATTGACATTCCATTTTCCTAATGAATCCACAATGACCATCATTAACACACCCCTTAGGGAGAAACACTGGAATATGTATTTTGATGGATCATTCATAACACATGGATCAGGGGTAGATATTTTATTTATTATACCATAAGGGGATCTAATCCCTAAATCATTTAGGATCAACTTTCCTTGTACTAATAACATGGTTGAATGTGAAGCACTTATTTTAGGGCTTCACCAAGTGGTACAATAGAACATATCTCATCTCAAGGTTTATGGTGATTCTCAATTAATCATCAATCAGGTTACAAACCACTTTTAGACCAAAGATGATAAGTTGGTTCCATATAAGGCCATGGTTGATACTCTCAAGTAGCAGATTGCCAACATTCAGTTTGAACATATTCTAAGGGCAAGTAACAAAATTGCAGATGCTATGGCCACTATTGGATCTCTAATTTGACAAACTGACACAACTAAAGAGTATCAGTTCCTTGTCAAAAATTTGTTATCACCAACTCATGAACCTTCAACCATCATAATGATTTGTGATATTATTGGTCTTAGCTCTATTTAGTATTTAGACATTTATAACTACTTACACAACCAAATTATCCCACCCAACCTATCTCTAAAGTAATCCAAATCCTTCATCCACCAAATCACTCATTATACCTTACTTGGCTTAACCCTTTATCATGATAGTTTTGACAGAACTTTGCTTCATTATTTAACTTCAGTAGAATCTAACGTTATGAAAAGTTCACGAAGAAGTATGTGGAGCCCACACTAGTGGGGTGGTCCTATCCAAAAATATCTTGCCTACTGGTTATTATTAGCCCATTATGGATGCAAATGTAGCTACATATGTAGAGAAGTGTGATAAGTGTCAACAACATGCCAATTTGATTCATGCCCTAGCCAAGACTTTGAAACTAATGTTGACATAATGGAAATTTGCTATATGGGGCCTTAACCTTATTGTGAAGATCAATCCCACCTCATCTAATAGCCATAAACATATCCTTACCACCACTGAATATTTCACTAAGTGGGTTGAAGCTATACCCCTCACTTACATGACTAGAAAGCAAATTTTCAAGTTCATTTATAATCATCTCATTTACCACTACGCATCCCTTTTAACATTATTTCTGATAATGGAGGATCATTCAAGAATAAGGATGTCAAAAATCTATGTACCGAATATAACATCAAGCAACATTTTTTTATGGCATATTGCCCTCAAGGTAATGGTTAGGCCGAAACATTAAACAAAACCATTGTTAACATTCTTAAAAGGATTGTCAATGATGTCGATCATGATTGACACCTTCAAATATTATGTGCCCTTTGGGCATATCGTACCAATCACTATACACCCATGGGAACCACTCCATATTTACTTGTTTATGGTACCAAAGACATTCTTCCCATTGAGATCAAGTTGCCATCTTTATGCATCTCTTTCAATCATGTCCTAAGTGACAATGACTATCAAGTAGCTCACATGTAGGAACTAGAGTTACTTGATGAGAAATGCATGGATGCAGTGAACAATCTCCAAGCCTATCAAAATCAACTTCAAGGCCACTATAATCAGTGTGTGAAACATAAAGAATTTAAACTTGGTGATCTTGTCCTTAAAGAGAACCAAAAGAATACCATGATAAAAAAGAATCATAAAGGCAAGTTCAAACCCAATTGGGTTAGTCCTTTCATCATTATTGCAAATTACAGAAGAGGAGCATCTAGGCTTGCCACATTAGACAAACATGAACTTGATGAGCCAATGAACATTATCCACCTCAAGAGGTACTATGTTTGAGTGACTTGGTGTATTGTCTATAAGGACCATTTCAAGTTGTATCATTTTATCACTCTTCTTATTTGTACTATACCATTTTACCATCCTAAAATCCTACTAACCTATCACTTTTCACTATCACCTATCCATTTTACCATATAATTTCCCCAAAAATCTAGTTGATTTCTCCCACCATACCTGACCCTATGACCTTGGTTCTGTTCCATTCATTTTAGAGCCACATTCAACAAAAGGATTCAAATTTAGTTTCAATATTTCTTTCAAGCATTCTGGATAGAGGCAATATTTTGGAGCAATAAGACAAACAATTTGGTAGTTGCATCCTTCATTTCTTATTCCATTCTCTATACCAAGTGTGCCTGATTATAACTACCTATGGGAAAATTAGTGTCTCACCAGTCTTGTTACTAATTATAACTACCTATGGGAAAATTAATATCATTGACCTATGTCGTTGTTTGGTCAATTATAACCACCTATGGGCAAACTAGAGGAAACATTTTTTTATCACACCTTGACATACCAACTAGCCATTTCCTATGTCATACTGTGCCTTTATACCAATTATGCCTATTTTGTTTGAATTGGCTACTACACTAGTCAGATTCCTCCATTGTAAGATATAACTACAATGACTTAAGGTCCTACTCTGGAACTATGTAGGTAACACTTGATACTTATTGAGTTTATCTCAGTCACCCTAAGCCACACTCTCACCATTTTTTGAGTAACCTAAGCCATGCTCTCACTATTTTGTGAGCAACCTAAGTAACGCTCTTGCCATTTTAAGAGCTTGGACCATTTAGTATCTCATCATCCTATTTAAGTTGAGATACATAGAAAATTCCAAAAACATTTGTAAAATCATTTAGAAAACCCAAAAACATTAACCATTTATTTGCCTTAAGGATTCTAGGAACCCTTACTAAGTCACAAGCAAATCACTTGTTCTTTAGTTTCCCCATCTTTTTTGGCCTTTTATCATGCACTTGCCATTTTACAAGACCATTACTATTCTTTTATCTCATCCATCATGTTTGTTTTTCATCAGTTATCATTTTTCTTCCCATTTCCTAGGAGAACTACATTCAAACTAAAGTTTTTGTTGGATATTACATCCATAGAACTATGTAGGTAGTCTCCACTTGCCTAGTACATATGGAGATAACTTGACCACCCCTTCCTTTTCTTCTATTCCCCATGTCATGTTTGTTTGCGAAGTTGTCACCTATTTTATAGGAGAAATGTTTATTTGGTCTAAGTCATGTTGTTTGTACTAACATTAGGACTAATTATTATTTATTTATTTACTTATTTGTTTGTTTGTTGTTTGTGTGCCTGTTTGTTTGTTTTCAATACTATTTCCTTGATTCAGTCTATGTGCATTCATTGGGTGATTTGTTATGCATTTACACTTGAAACCATCCACATTCATACATCTACATTACCACCATGGTTATTATCATTGGTGCATTGTTTTCCCATAAATGTTAGATCTTGGGATTCAATCCTTATGCATCTTTCATCCAATTCTTCATGTATGATGCTTACCATCTAGTGCTATAATAAAAATTAGGTTCAAGAAGTCTACTCAGCAATGGCAACATCAACATCTCCTTGGAACCTACATCCCAATCCAATCCCAATCATGTCCCAAATAAAGTAATTAAACCATACAATAATTTCAATCTTTGTTAGTTCAGATGAGCATCTCCCTACTAGCAGGTTGTCCCAATTAATTTTTATCCTCTGTATCAAGTTACCCATATCATATTTGCCATCATCATCCACTTAATCATGTTTGTCATAATTAGGGTCTAATGATTATAACTGCCTATGGGCACATCATTGTACACCATCCCACCTACATTTCTCGATGATTATAACCATCTTTGGGCAAATCATTGTGTTCTCATCAAATTTACTTTCTTTTGCCTACACATGGGCATGCTTTTATCTTATTTATCTATCCTAACTAGGGCAGCTCCATTTTTTCAATGATTATAGCTTTCTTTGGGCAAATCATTATGTTATCATACCGCATTGCCACTATCAGGGTACAATGCTGATAACCGCCTTTGAGCAAACCATTGTACACCGTCCCACTTGCATTCTCAATGATTTTGACTACTTTTTCAAACTCACTATGTTCTCACCCCATCATCTTCATATATTTGGTCCCCTCATTTCACTTTTTGCTTTTGAGGGACCATTTATCAACCTACTTGTGCCAACCATTCCCTCAAGGGGGTATCATACAGTTCATCAATTGTCATTGAAGTTATAGGCATACATGACATTTTCATTCTTTCAAAAGATGTTACTATGCTTATAGCTTGCAATGCCTTCCCAAATAGGGGCAAACTGTAGACACCTAAAATTGGCCACTAATAACCTCCAAATATGCTTTTGACCAATTTCTACCAAAGCATCATAATTTGGCCTAAAAACACTAAAATGTAGTAAAAGCTTTGAACCTATCATATTTAAGTACTGATTTTGTCTAGAGTATCATTAAATGAGGTAATGCAATTTATGAAACAACTAATTTTGATCAGATCATTTTAAATCAAAATGACATTTTCACAGTTGGGTACTTTGGACTGCTCTTTTCTACTAAATTTATTGCATGAGACATGTGCCTTTGTTATTTTGTGTTGGCAACATCCTAAATGGGATAATGGATCCAACACGTCTAATATCACATCCAAATTCTAATCTAGTCAAATTTTGAGCCAATAATATGATATTTTGACCAATTTGATTAATTTGTGCACCAAGGGCCAAGATTTATACCAAAAGTGAAAATCATGTTTAAGACTAATTAATATGAATCATGATCCTAATTAAGAATTCCATTGAACTTGTTGAATATTTATTTTTGGAAATTGATATTGAATAACTATATCATCAAATGACATCATTTCTTAGAAAGACATCCATAGGCCATAAATGCATAAAATATCTCATCAATCCATCCCATGCCTCATTAACACTTTCCATGCCTCTTTAATGTCTCTCTATCCCAAATATTTATGAAGGCATTTATTGATTTTTGCCTTAAAAATTGAATGGATTCTTAGCCACACATCTTCATCTTGAGATGGACAGTTCAAGTTCATTTTGATAATTTTGAAAAATCTATAAATAAGAGGCCTTATTTATTAATTTTTAAGATCTTTTAAGACAAAGTTACTACGCCCAAATAGCTTCAAACCATATCTTGATGTAGTGTTATTATGCCCAAATATTCAACGAAATCCATCACAAGCCAAAGATGCCAAGAGGAAATTAAGGTAGTCACACTCCATTGATGAAGATCTCTTGAAGCACAAGCCAAGCAAGCCAAAAATGAGATTTTTTGGAATAATCAAGGATTTGGTAATAAATTGTTTTTTTTTTTTTTTCATATTTCTCATTTATTTCTATTTCTAGTTGTATTTTTAAATGGTTTTTCCTCACTAAGATCCTCCTAGTGACTAGGCCTAGAGATGTTATACTAGTTAGTATGTTTCTTTCATTTTGTTTTCCTTTTAAAACTGTCACGATACTAACCATCATCTCTTGAGCCAGATTTATAGTCTACAACAACCACCATAAATTTAAACAAAATTATCATCGTTATAAATATATATTTATTTAGGGCAACTATAATATTCACATTGTTCTCACGAGGCCACTTAACCTATAATGGTCACATAGATAGGAGACTAATTAGGTGGTCATTATTGAAGTCCTTATAAAATACAACCCTCACTTTTCAAATTAATGAAGCGAATGCCATCATCCACCAATAAATTATCTTCCTACTTGTGAAGCATGGTGAGACACTCCATGGGAAAGAAGTCCCGTTGGGAGGGTCTTATATAGAGGAGGAATCCCTTAAAGAATACCTAGCCATGAACTCCCCCAGCTTCCTCCCAGTCCTTCCCCTACAAGCCTTAATTCCAAAATCCTCACAAGGGATCTTCCTCTCGAGCTAATCGTAAACAAACCTAAGCCTATTATTTTTGATGAGGAGGATGTAGTGGAATATTATAAAAAATATAAGGCTCCCATGTCTAAATCAGTTAGAAAAAATAAGTGATAATTAGACGACTTTAATGGTAAACTTCATGAAGCATGTCTATGCCTAGCCAGTCTAATCAAGGAATGGAAGTCTATTAATACAATGTTATAGGCTTTCCCCCAACTCAATGAGGTATAGGTTACCCCTATAGATAGAATGATGAGAAGGTAAAGGTTTAACTCACCCCAAAACTTTCCTCTAAACCACTCAATGTGAACCCCCTTAAGAAGATCTCAGAGAAGGAGCCTTGAAAGAAGTTGAGAATGATTCTGTCAAAGGAAATCACAGAAGACCTAAGAAATAAGACTTAGGCAAATATCATCAAAACCAAGATGATGGATAAGACAAAGGACAAGGACACCAACAAGGTACTCATAAAGGAAATTTCCCTCCCTGAGTAATTTCTTCCTTTTGTTTACTTCTATTTTATCTTCTGCACTAAACTTATGCTAGTTGTTTTTGTTTCAGTTGTACTATGTTTTTCAGCCCTTGGGCTTTCTCTGTTATGCTTTATTATTGGTTAAATTAAGGTTGAAGGATCCTTGTAAAAATTGATTATTTACTTGATCAAATAAAAAATTAGGTGGTCATTACATATTTAAAATTCATTAAATTTCAATTTAAATTCTCATAGGTCCACACATTTCCTAATGTTTATCCCTGATTTGGATTGTGCAACCTTAATTAAGATAGAAAACTGAATATAATTCAAATTATAAAGCATGAAAATTAAGCATAAATCTTAATTTAAAATATTGAAATTGATTTGTCAAGTGGCATATGCTAAATATATAAAGTACTAAAGAGATCAAGATACTTAACTTTTTTATTTACATATTGATTGTGGATGACTTCTGATAATGGAAAAGGGTTGGAATCAGGTCTAAGAGTTGCTTTGATCTAGAATTGACCATCTATGTGTGTAAGGTCACTAATGCCATCCTAGTTTGATATCATCAATGATACTAACTGAGGTGGACATTACTATTTTGGGATGATTTGGATCTCTATGACTATACAATTGATGAAAACATAGACTAACCAAGCAAAAATATCAATAAGCATAAACTTAGAATTTGTAGGAAGGCAACCTTCTTTGTTGATTCTCATTGAATGAATAAAATATTTACGTAATAATCTCTAAATAAATCTCAACTCAAAATTGGATTTGACATGCGTAATTAAAAAAATTAAATAAAATCAAAATCTACCTAAAGCACCTAAACGTAACTGACCCATACAATTTTTATAAAATTTCTATTTTTAGTAACTTTCATCTTTTAGCAAGTTTTTCAACTACTATTTTTAATAATTTTTGCATGCAAGCTCAGATGGGCCTAAACATATCCACATATCCTTTAAATACCAAATATACACTAACAGATAAATTTTTACTCAAGTTCATTTCTGATTACAAACATGTCTAATTTCTAAGATTTTAAAATTCTCAAAAAAATAGTAAAATGCAATTTTGGACACTTATGGCTATATATTAAATGAGACTAACCACCTACCAATAGCTAGGAACATATTATCCTCTTTGATATTGTCATTTTGGTGCAAATGAGAACTCAAATAGAAATATGGTTCAAAAGTTATGGGCTCTAGAAGTTTGGTCTCCAGAACTTCAATTTCCACATTAATAATTAATTGTGCTTGTTTGTGATACCTTTGTGTGGGCAATATTGATGCTTTACTATGTACATAAATCCATAAATCAATATCCTTATCCTCAAAAACCTATGCCTGCTTGTGAAGGGTAGAAACATGTAAAAAATTAGGAAATATAATGGGATAAATTGACTCCAATCACCCTTATTGATGATTGACCATTGTGTATATATCCAATACTTTGAAGAGGAAATTCAATCTAAATGTAGTTCTTCCCCTCAATATGTAAGTATAATTGTGTTCCTTTACTATATAAATACACCTAGAATCTAGCTTTTAATACTTGATAATATTCACTCTTGACTTGGCTTATTATGCTTCAAACTTGGCTGATAACTACTCTAAGTAACTAATTTACAATTTGGGAAGAATATGAAACTTTTTCTCAATATGAAATAGTATATATATGTTTGATAAATAAGTTTCAAGTTAGTAATAAGTATGGGTTTGATATAGATATATGTTAATTTCTCATGCCATCGACATATTAGAAAAATGGGACAACCCATAGGAATGATTTACATATAAAAAATAGTCATTGTTGGGTGAGGGTCAATAACATCACCCTCAGGTCAGTTTTGTCAACAAATGTTTATGAGCTTGATTTAGTGTCCAAGAGACACTAATACAGATTTGATGATTTGTAGATGTCTAAGTAAGATATTTAGCTAGATTGACATACACTAAGAGATTTACTATAGGTGATTGACATAAATAAACACACTTGAACCCAAATAAATTATAGAATAGGATTCTAAAATCATATCACACAAGTTTGTATATAATTACCACTTTAATAATTAACTAGTAATAATGTTTTTATTATTATTTTAAACATATTTAAGTGATACATCAACCATCAAAGAGATGATGTGAATGTAATGATTTCAATTTTTATTATGAAACTCAACCACATTCATAAACACACATGAATAAACCATTGTAGACAAACTCATAGATTCAAGGGTGTTCACTTCTAGGTACCATTGAATATGTTTGCAATAGAACTGAAAAAGTGTGTATGTGCATGAACAAGCTTTGTGACCCATGAATTTGTGTCAATATGATATAGAATGCTACACATCTATATGTTATTTATTCCAAATCTGATAATATATATCCCATGATCCTGTAAATGTGTGCATATGCATTGCATATATCACCAATTGTTTTTGAATATGTGAATATCTAAAAACCTTATAACTTTTGTTCTTGTAAAATGTTGTGCATATGCACCCACGTTTATAAGAATATGAAAATATGTAAATTTTTACCTATCAAATGAGTACAAATGCATTCCATATACCCCTAAATATGTCCTAATGTGTAAATATCTATCCCATATCCAGGCCAATATGATATTTGAACCCATATGATTTTTTTAAATCATGTATTTTGTCCTAAAATATGTGTCTTCTATTCATGGAGGCTTAAGTATCTATAATAAGCTCACTAATATGCCCCCCTTTTGACATGAGGATGTATCCTACAAGTTATTCATCTCAAAATAAAGAGTTAATTATATCATGTTGTGTATAAAGATGTGATTATGTCTAACCATGTCAATGCATGCAAAATGACAAGCAAAATCCACTCCTCAATTAAACTGACACAATCTAATCATTCATGTTCAACCTGATAGAGGTATTCTATAAGGAAGCCACTTGGTTTATTGAATATGCTATTTTTACTAATTATCAATCTGGGGTCTGTATACTTGGCAAGGTGTCAACACTATATATGCAACACTAGTTTTTTCTAAAGATTGAGGGACTATAGGTAACATATATGAAATACTCTTGTGGAAAATAAATTTTTGGAAATGAATCATACTTTCTAGAAATGAAATCACACTTACTTAAATGAAATGAATTATTGATTTATGGGTAGGAAGCTTCCTAAGGAAAACTAAGAAAACTCTCACATATACCAAAATGCCTTTCCTAAATCAACTTAGAAACTAAACACAAATAAATTTTAATAGGAAACTGTATTATTCTAAGAATAGAAATAACAACTAGTACTAACAAATCGGGATATTTACTACAAGCCTTTACAAGGGACCTTCTTCAGTCAGAGTTGAGTTCTAATTCTTCCATTGAAAATAATTACTTTACGTCAAACCAATTCTTCTTGTATTAAAGGATCTTATAGTAATGTGAGTATTGCTATAGTAAAATATTACAAAAAATTTACACTGTACTCTCTATCTTCTACATTCTTTGATATCAAAAACTTCATTATCCTTGTGTTCAATCATCATATCTTAAATAGATAAATCATGTTTATTTTTACACATCTAGTTAAAAAATAATATATGAAAATAACTTATAAATGTTACATGACAAACCAATCAATTTTAATAGAGAGCAAAATAATCAGTTATGTGGTGGTAACAATAGAGAAACACAGTTCAAATACAAGGAACTGATGGTGGCATATTTGGTCATTGATTTGTTCCTCCTAGATCATGGGATCTGTCTTCATGCTCAATTAACCACCACAGTTCAATAAGCATAAAAATATGGCACTTTTGCTTAATTGTTATGGTTATGCTATATACTAGAAAAACTATCATACAATTACTATGGGTTGATCTAGTTGTGCCTGTAGTTGTTACATGCTCCATCAATAATGATACCAATTTATTTGTTCTCCAATTATATCTCCAATTATTATGGGATCCATCAATGGTTTCTATAGGTTGCAATCATCAACCTCATAGTTTTTGTGAGTTATAACCACCAACCACTATAGTTGTTATGAGTTAGCCTGCTTCGTTACTACATGTAAGCTTACCCAGTTGTTATATGTTGGTTGTGTTCCCTTTTACTCATTATTTATCCCTATTATCTAACATACTAAATTATTAGTACAACCAAAATTTTAATAAAAGTAAACGATTCAAAATTTATTCATAAAATAACATTTTTAGTCATAAAACATAAAGATATGGACATCATATTCATTTAATAACATTTGATGAGGAAGAGTCCAAAAGATAACTTTATATGCTTAGAAATGGTAGTGATAAGTTAACAAAAGAGGTTATTATAGGTCTTTTAATGGGTAATTTTTCCTTGACTCATCACATCCTCCTGTAGTGAACCCATTTTTTTAAACCAAGATCATAGAGTTATTTTATCACCCTAAATGTACTAAAAGAACAATAAATCAATAATAACTCATATTTGATCTTAAGCTATAGTTTACAATAAGTTCTTTGAAATATGATTTCCTTATGGTTAGGTCTTCTTGAGTGGATCTTATTAGAAAGCATTTCACCCCTCAAGGTATATTAACCTTAGGATATATAAGTGTACCTTTGTACCCTTATAAATTTTGATCTGAGTATATTTCCATAAGTTGTCTTCCCCATAAGACTGACTTATCAAGGCTCAACCCTAAAAGAGTTCTTACTCCACATAAACTAATTTATAACACTTTTAACGTATATGGAATATTCTAGAACATGCTTTTAAAATGTCATTGGATCTTAAATAGAAAGAGTACTTTTACTTATCTATCTACATTCACAAGTGTCATTATTTATTTTATAAGTTCAACTGACAACGAACATTATCCCACATTAATTCAAAGTATAACATTAATAATCATGTATCAACAATCTTAAATAAATAGGCATACTTATTGTAATGATTTAAGTTAGTAATTACACCTGCATTTACTTCACCTAAAGTATCATAGTAGTTACCCCTTCATATAATAAGAAGATACTCGTAATACCCAACTAGAGTGTTATCACAACAACTCATATTGCAATATCAATTAAATTAGATACATATGATGCTGCCCAATCAAGATAGTTACACTTCAATCTTAGGGTCATAGCTTTATCTATTAGGTATCTAATCTTTCATCATAGTAAACATAATGTGTTAAAAATTATGAAAAACTTATGTTTATTCCTTTTTTATGCATACACATCTCATTTAGATAGATTATATTTAAGGCAACACTATTGTTTTGTCTCTAAGAACTATCCTCTTACGAGTGTCAAGTAAGCAAGCTTTGTACATATTAAAAAAATAGTTTAAGAATTCAAACAATGCAAGCACAACTAAGAAATTTATTAATGACTCTCTTTGTACGCGAGATGCTTTCTTTCATACATCTTTTATCTGATAGTCCTCAAGTCTTTAACATTGATTTTAACCTAACATAATAATTATTTACTTGATTATTTCTAAGCTTTTCATTTGTTTGTCATTAACACAACTCTATAAATTAAAGAGTACATTAATCTTGAATAGATATATGTAATAAAAATTAGACCATATAGATTCATATCTACCCCTAAATGATGACATTCCCAAATGAAGAGAATTCATGAAAACAAAAATTTAAGACAATAACTAGGCTTATTAATCCAATCATTTGGAAAACATTATTAAATTTCACTATTACACAACTAAGTGTTGTTCAAGACATTGTCACCATCATTTTTCAAAATGATAGAATCAAATGTGAAATATGAGTGGAATGAAATTATAATGCTATCAAATTAAATGTGTTAAAAGTAAAATACTAATAAGTTATTAATCAATAATATAAATATTAAAGACTAGTTCTCTATCATAAATTACATCTCATTTTATAATAGGAAGAAATATTAATAGCTATGCATTGTAATCAAATATAAAAATAACTCTATTGATTCTTGTTAATCCAAATAATCTATCCATTGAAGAAGAAACATATAGTTTGCAGTCAACTAGCAACTTAAAAAAGTCACGTATTATTTATTGGAAATCCTTACCAAATAACATAAAAGAATCACAATACCTTTAACAACTATTACAAAGTAAAATGAAATGATCTTATGCATTTCAAAAATAACTTCATTGATCTTAAAACTACCCGGTCCTAACTTACAATGATCAAATGATTCTAAAATAGACTACCATGATTATAACCATCTACTAATGCCTTTAAGACTTAGTCACATCATAAGACAACACAAAATTTAATATGCAGTGCACACAACTTACTAATTTTAATAACCATTTAAGTTAAAAGACTCAACTTTGTCTAAAACATCATAATATCAGCCATTTGAAAATGAAACACACATACCAGATCTCCTTTTAATGTGGCTTTGATCTCTATTCACAATGTTAATGAAATAACTTAGTCATGAAGAGAAAGAAGACTACAAAATGATAAACCATATTTAATCAAATTTATAATGTCCATGATTGTGAGTGCCATTCAATTATAATCTAGACAAGGGAATACAATCATGCATAAAAAGCAATAAACAAACACTTCAACTTGTTAATGATTTACAGAGACATTTTACAATTATAAGCAATTCAAGATACATATTTATATAATGAACAAATGAATGCCCATGTGATTAAAGGAAACCAATAATAATGCTAATAATTGTAATTCTTTCCATAATGACTACAAAAAACATCCAAATGAAACTTTAACATATAAGGATCATTCAAACACACATCCCAGATTCGAACACAATAATCATACAAGGCTTACACAGTCAGTTGTCAATATTATCATCACAATCGAATATAGGTCCAAGCTTAATGACTTGAATCTAAAACCATTATTCCATTAATATCGAATAATAGATAAAAACTATAATATTAATGTAATTAAAAACCTCTATGACGTAATACATGATACAATAAATAAAAACCAATCAACTAATCACATACTTCCATAACCCTTCATAGTGATTTAAACTCACACAATTAAGTGAAGAACCAATGAAAATAACCACATAATACCATTCATTTCCATTCCATAAATTTTTTTCAACTAAAATAGATCTGTAAAATGAAATCAATACACACATAGTTATGAATAAACACTATACTCCATCTCAGAGATATTCACAAAATGAATGTTGAAAGGAATAAAATGTACAAGCACATCTAAACATGAATCCCAAGCCCAAATCCCAAGAGTCATTCCACCATTGTTTCAAGCTTGATAAGCTTCATAAATACATGCTCGAGTGAACAACCAACTCATAGATAAGTCCAAATTCAACTTGACTAGTTTAATGAACCCTCCTTTGGTGGCCCTAACCACCCCCAACCATCAGTTTGATGGTGGAATCTAGCTCAGAGAGTCATGATTAAAAATTTTAAGTTTCTAACCCACATAAAAAACCCCAATAAGCAAACCAACGCAAAAAAATAATTTAAAACATACCCATAAGTGTTAAAGTCTGAATGTCTATTTTATAACATGCTCAACAACATTCCATCCATTAACACTTAGTGTTCACATTACATTTAGTGTTCAAAAAAATATGATAAACCTAAAAGTTTAAGGTACAATCCACATTATCGACACAACACAATGCCATAAATAAATAATATTTCCAAAAATGTTCATAAACAACACAATGCAATAAGGCATGCAACCATTCCACATTTACATTTCCCACTATGTTCTTTCCTCAGATAAACAACACTAAAAATATCACTTACTTGGAGAGACACGGTCTGCACTTTTCCATAGTAGAGGCTACCTTATTTTCTCAATACACACTTCCTTGTATGTACATCCAAAACTGGTCTCTTCTCTTGTGAAAAAATAATCTCTTAAGACCCATACTAAGTCTACAAATTCATTAGAATAGTTTGGGTCATGGTGCAATATACCAAAGTCATTAACTCTATGTTTATAAACACCCCACATTTGTTCTAGTAAAACTAGTCCTTTGAAAAATAACTTCCACCTTAATAGTTCTTCATGAGCCATCAAATATCCAAACTAACAATGGTGGACAAGCTTCCACAAGCTTCACAATGGTAGTAGAGTTTTTGCCTAGATTTCCAAGATCATATAAACTTCCAAAACAACAAGACCAACTATAACTATTTTGAACATAAAAAAAACATCAATACACTCAAACCCTAAGTCAACCATCTAATTACCATACCTCACAATGGATAAAGTCCAATTCCATCGATTAACATTCTAAATATAATCGAATACCAAATAAAAACCAAGTGATGTTATTCGATGGTCTAAGGTCCAAGTGATAATACCAAACACAATGATCGACACAATCTAATAATGACCCCATGATTGCTTCATAAGATAACAATAAAATCTTCCACCTTAGAATCAAATATCCACAAAAAGGTGGTTAAGGTAAAAAATACCTCCAATATAACAATCACAAAGATAAATTGACAATGACATCACATGTCAAAGACAAGAGGATCCAAACATGATTGTATATCGTACCAATAATACTAAGGCAAGTACAATTTTTTTAATCATTGATTCAATATTAAGAAACTGGTAAAGATAAACTCCAACATAATGGTAACCCATCTTTCAATTGACCAAGATGATATCAGATAGATTAGTTAAAACAACTAAAGGAAATAATAAAATCTGAAAGCAAATCGAAAGAGATAAAATGCTCACTCAACAAATCAACCCAAAGACTAAAAAATAAAGTATAGTCAACACACAATATATAATTATGGTTATTTTGGAAACTTATGTTTGGATACACATTGTCAGAATATAATTGACTATCAAAAACATAATCTTACCATTCATATTCCATCAATTGAACGTAGCTCATGATAGTCCATGTAGTCACAAAAGAAGACATCAATAATAGTTGTCCAATAAATATCCAATGAACATAACTGAATATCAACTAAAATATAATATTATAACATAGTTATTTTAGAATAAAGATGTAATAAACTACAAATCAATGTATTTGATCAAATCCATGATATGAAATCATATTCAAAACAACATATAAATTTTATGCAATGTCCATGTCAAATAATATTCCATAGTTTTAAAGTCATTTCAAACTGGGTCATGACATCCTCTCCCATTTAAAAAGGAGTCATCCAAATGACTAGTTAAATAGTTACAGGTAATGATACCTGAAAATAATTTTGTCTTCCCATGTAGCACTCCTTTTACTAAGTGGGTCCCACTAGACCAACACTTGTTGAATTTATATATTTCAAAACTTAATGTTGCAATGGTCTAGGATCTTCATTGGTTTCAATCACATCTTCTCATCTTCTATAACCTAATTTTTTTTCAATCCAAAATATGGGAAGGATCAAATATGTATTTTATTAACATAACAACATATAATACATCATGAATATTAGATAGAAAAGGAGGAAGGGATAGCCAACAAACAATTGGACTAATCTTTTCTTCAATGTCAAAAGATCCAACAAAGCATGGAGATAATTTAGAAGATTTCCAAAATTTAATGGAGCTTTTTTGAGGTCTAACTCATAGAAAGACCTTATCACCAATACTGAAGTCATGTGGTGTTCTCTTCAAATATGCATGACTCTGTTGTCAATAAGACGTAGTTTTTAGATTTGGTAAATAAGAGCCATTTACATATCATATTCCTAAAGTAAATCACGTCTTGAAACAACCCTATTTTCTAAAGTGTCATATTCAAGTGGAGTTATACACTTTCCCCCATATAAAGCTTAAAAAAGGGCCATTTTAATTACAAAATGATAAGTGTTATTATAAGAAATTTCAACTAAATAGAGAAAATCCTCCGACTTAGTCTACTGATCTAGGACATACATTATCAACATGTCTTCAACCACTTGATTCGACCTTTCAATTTGACCATCCTTTTCTAGGTGGTACATAAAACTAAAATTTAAGCACGTTCCAAATGTTGTATTCAAATTTTTCCGTAACCTTGATGTGAAAATTTTATCTTTGTTTGAAATAATTAATTCTGACATTCCATGCAACCAAACAACCTCTTTTATAAATATTTTTGCAAACATAGAATCATCATCAGTTAAATTTTCAATAATGAAATGACCAACCTTGGTTAATTTATCAATTATAACCAGAATAATATCATGTGTGCTACAAGATTTAGGCAGACCATAAATAAAATCAAGTGAGATTACAACACACTTATATTTTATTACTTCATGAGAATACAACATACCTTTAGGGTGGAAATGCTTAACTTTTATCCACCAGGATTCCAAGCATTTAGCAACAAAATCAGCCACATCGAGTTTCATATCAAACTAAAAATAGTACCTTTTAAACTCATGTGTCATCTTTGTGACACCTAGATGAGCATAATGAGGTGATGTATGCACTTATTTCATAACTTGAATTCATATGTACAAATATTTAAGCATAAAAATTCTATTTTTATGCCTAATCAGGTCATAATTTTCAACAAAAAACAAAAAATTACTTTACAACATGCTCGTTAACCAAAATTTCTCTTACGTCTTGGAAGTACTCATCAAAAAGTTATTATTGCACAACATTTCTAAAATTAGACTTGATTATATAAATTGTATTAAGGTATGTGAGTTGACTGAGTGCATCAGTAACATAATTTTACTTACCCTTGACATACTAAATGTCCATGCAAAAATTACTTATAAATTATAACCATTCGCATTGGTGTGCATTCAATCCATCTTGAGTAAACAAATGTTTTAGACTATGGTGATCAAATTTCACTTTAAAATATTTTACAAATAAAAAATGTTTCCATTATTTCAAAACATGAACATGGCATTAAGATCCATATCATGCATAAGACAATTATTTTAATGCTCTTTGAGCCTCTGTGATTCATAAGCCACCACTTTGCCATCTTGGGTAAGAATGTCACCAAAACCTTTCTTAGAAGCATCTTCCTATACCTCAAAATTACCATTTGGGTTAGGAATAACAAGTATTAGTGTTATAGTTAACAAATCCTTAAGAATTTAGAATGCCTCTTCACAGAGGGGTGTCCAAATAAACTTCTTGCACTACAAGGAAGTGATTAGGTTGGCTATGCTGGAAAAGTTCTCCATAAACCTATGATAATAATCAGCCAAGCCTATAAAACTATGCACTTCATATACATTATTAGGAGCAGGCCATTCTTGTATTACATTGATCTTTGTTAGACCTACAACAATACCATCCTTAGAGATGATGTGACCCAAGTAATGAATTTTAGACTCAAATAAATCACATTTGGACCAATTTATGTTACCTTAGTCTTTGCAAGACTAGCCTCAAGTGTTATTCATGTTCAATTATGTTTTTAGAATAAATCATAATGTCATCAAAGAAACTCAACATAAATTTATCCAATAAATCCATGAAAACAATATTTATTAAGTTCATAAATGTAACTAGTGTATGTTTTAAGCCAAATGACATAACTGTGAACTCATAATGTCTAAAACTAGTTCAAAAAACAATCATATGCATGTCTTTCTTGTTGATTCTCAACTGATGATAGTATGATCACAAATTAATCTTGTAAAAGATAACTAAGCCCTTCATTTGAGAAAATAGATCATCTATCTTTGGCAATAAATAATGATTTTTGATCATCACTTTATTAAGCATCTGATAGTCAACACACAACCTCAAGTTTCCATCCTTCTTCTTTACGAAGATAACCAAAACACCCCAAGAAGATAGATTAGGACTAATGCTATCATTTTTCAAAAGTTTTTGCAAAAAAAAATTTAATTATTATAAATCTACCACATTCATACTATAAGGATCCTTAGAAGTAGGTGCAACCCCTGGCATAATTTTGATAGAGAAATCAAATTCTCATTTAAGAGGAGTTTAGGCAATTTTTTTGGAAATACATCTATAATTTTTTAAGGAAATGAAAATATATGTAGGTTGGTTCCTTATCCTTGAACAACTCCTGTATTTGGACAACATACAATTGAGAACCCTTATGTACTACCTTTTTTAGCTGTAAGGTTGAAATTAATTTGTGTGCCTTAGGATTTTATATGCCTTGCACTTTCATGATTTTGCCAAAATCATTTATGCATCACACCCTTTTATTAAAGAAATCAAGAAATATTTTATGTGGTTACAACTAATCCATACCCAAAATTAAGTCATATGATCCTAAATGAGCTAAAAATAGGTTCATTTTAGTCTTAAAAATTCCTAAATCTAGCTTAACATGCTCTAAGGATTCACAGATTGACACCCTTTTGTTTGTCCTAAATTCAACCTCCCAACCTTCTCTAAATTTAATAGATTTTAAACTACACTTGTTTTCTAAAACATGAGAAATAAAACTATCTGTAGCACCATAATCAATCATAATAGACACATTAAGACCAAATGAAGTACCTCTGGTTTTTATTGGAGTAGCTTAGAAACCAACACTCTGATTGTCAATAGTTGCATGCACCCTATGATTAGCTGATTGTCCAAGTTTTAACTTTGGACAATCGTTCCAATATTGATTATCACCACATTCCTAGAATTGTAAAACTCTAGAGGGTGAAAAAGGGATGATGTTAGCTCCTTTGGTTGGTCTATGTTGATTATTTTGGGTCTGGGTTTTGCTGTTTGACCCTAATTTTGATGATTTTTTGGCCTTAAAGTTTTTATTCTACCCTTGTAACTTACCAAATCCATTATTAATCCTTGTAAATTTTCAATTCTGATATTATTTCTTGAAATTTTTAGGAGTGGGAGACATTTTTATTTTTATTTTGCTACCTATTCTTCTTAAAATCTTCTCACTTTATACTAGGATTTTTCATTCTTTTCTACCCTATGGGTAGACATAATGACAACCACCAAGGTTCTTGGATTAGTCATATTGATGTCATGCATCAATATTTCATTCAGTCCAAGTTTGAACTTGGTCACCTTAGTCCATTCATCATGTATATATTTTACAAGATGTAACATATTTAGAAATTTATTTTCATACTAAGTGACTAACATGTTTTCTTGCTTCAACAGTTAAAAATTAGTGATTTTATATTCTTTAAAGTTGGCACTTAAGTACCTCTTCCAGAAATTTCTTTAAAAAATTACCCAAGTAAGGGTCATAGGCTGATATCCTTCTAAAGCATAAAGATGATTCCATCATAAGACATCAACACCAACAAACTGATAGGTTACCACCCTTACTTTCACATTAGAAGGCATGTTATGTAGGTTAAAATACTTTTGTAAGTGTACAAGTGAAACATCACCTACATCACTATATTATTCACTTGAAAAGGTAGGGGAGAATGATTTTTAATCTCCTTAATGATTTGGTTTACCATTGCCAAGGGAAAATCTTGGAGTGCTTGTTCATTTTTCAACACATGCATGCCTTCTTAGGGAACACACTCAAGGTTGTTGACCTTTTGTTTCATAGTCAGAACTTTACCTTAAATGGAATTTAAGGTTGTAAATATTCCATTTAAGACTTTTTCATGCTTGTCTATTTGGTTATCTCCAACTACATTAACATTAAGGACTTTAGTTTTACTATCTTCATTATTAATGGGAGGCGGGTTAGCTATATTATTATTCATATTTGGAGAATCATGGCCTCTACCTCTATTTATACCTCTACCTCGTATAGTATTGTTATTATCCTAGTTGGTATTTGCATTGGTCATCATACTAATCTTTTTCTAACCATCCTGAGAAGTAAATTTAAAAAATATTAAGGTAGGGTATAGATTCAAAAAGTTATCCCCAACGTTCCCCAGAATAACAAATGTTCTTTGTTACCAATGTAGCAAAATCTATTTATAAAAAAAACAAAGATCACATTTTTTTTTTATCACACTAAATGTACTAAAAGACTCAAAAAACCAAAAATAACTCACATTTGATTTTAAATCATAGTTTACAAGAAGTTCTAAGAAATACAATTTCCTTAAGGTTAGGCCTTCTTGAGTGGATATTATAAGAAATCATTTTATCCTTTGAGGAGTATTAATCTTAGGATGTATAAGTGTACATTTTTACCCATATAAATTTTGATCTGAATATATTTCTACAAGTTGTCTTCCCCATAAGACCAACTTGACAAGACTCAACCCTAAAAGAGTTATTACTCCATTGAAACTAGTTTACAACATTGTTAAAGTATAGGTAATATTCTAGAACATGTTTTTAACAAGTCATTTAAACTTAAATATAAAGATTAATTTTGCTTATTTATCTAAATTCATAAGTATCATTAATGCTTTCATAAGTTCCACTGACAAGGAACATTATCACACTTTAATTCAAAGTACAACATTAATAATCATGTATCAACAATCTTACTTAAATAAAAGGCATACTTATTATAATAATTTAAGTCAACCCCAACAATAACATTTTCTTCACGTAAAGTATCATAGTAGTTAACCCTTCATATCATAAGAAGATACATGTAATACCCAAATAGAGTGTTATCATAACAAGTCATATTGCAATATCAATTAAATTGGATACATATGATGCTACCCAATTGAGATATTTACACTTTGATATTTGGGTCATAGATTTGTATATTAGGTATCTAATCTTCCATCATAGTAAACATAACTCATTACAAATTATGAAAAATATCACATTTATTCCTTCTTTCCACATACATATCTCATTTAGATAGATTCTATTTAGAGCAACACTTTTATTTTTCCTCTAAGAATTATCCTCTTATGAGGGCCAAGTGAGCAAGCTTCGGACGTATAAAAAAATTGGTTTAAGAATTCAAACAATGCAATCACAACCAATAAATGAATTGATGACTCTCTTCATATACTAGATACTTTATTTCATACATCTCTTTTTTGATAGTCCTTGAGTCCTTAATAGTGATTTTACCCTTACATAACAACTATTTTCTTAATTATTTCAATAATTCTCTTGTACTTATCATTAACACAACACTATAAATTAAAGAGTACATTACTATTTAAAAATGAGATGTAATTAAAATTAGAATGTATAGAGTTTCATCTATCCCTAAATGATAACATTCTCAAATGAAGAGAATTCATGAAAAAATAATTCAAGACAACAACTGTGCTTATTAATCCAATCATTTGAAAATCATTCTTAAATTTCACTATTGCACAACTAAGTGCCGTTTAAGACATCGTCACCATCATTGTGAAAAATAATAGAATAAAATGTGAAATATGAGTGGAACCTAAATAATTTTATTGAATTAAATGCATTAAAAATCAAGTACTAGTAGGTTTTTAATCAACAAAGTAAAGATCAAGGAATAATTCTTTGTCATAAATTACACCCTATTTTAGAATAGGAAGAAGTATTAATAACTATGCATTGAAATCAAATATAAAAAATGGTATTGATTCTTGTTTAATCCAGACAATCTATCCATTGAAGAAGAAAGATACAGTTCATAATCAACTACTAACTCAGACAAGTAATGTATTATCAATTCAAAATGCTTACCAAATAACATAAAAGAAACACAATACCTTCAACAACTCTTGTAAAGCAAATAAAATGATATTATGCATCTCCAAAATAAATAAATCAATCTAAAACCTACCTAGTCGTAACTTACAATGACTACCACGGTAACAACCATCCACAAATGCCTTTAAGATTCAATCACATCATATTACAACACATAATTCCATATGCAGTGTTTGTAACTTATTAAATTCAATAACCATTTAAATCAAAAGACCCAACTTTGTCTAAAACATTATAATATCAACCATTTGAAAAGGAAACACACAAAACATGTATATTTTCTTGCAACTTCGATCTCTATTCACAATGTTAATGAAATAAATTAGTCATGAAAAGAAACAAGACTATATAATGATAAGCCATATTTAATCCAATTTATAATGTCGATGATTATGAGTGCCCTTCAGTTATAGTCCAAATAAGGGAGTAAAATAATGAGTAAACAACCAACAAATAAACACCTCAACTTGTAAATGATTTATAGAGCCATCCTATACTTCTAAGAAATCCAATATACATATTTATATAGTAAACAAGTGAATGCCCATGTGATTCAAGGAATTAACTCGCAGTTAAACTAGATTCAAACCAATAATAATGCTAATAATTGTAGTTCTTCCCATAATGACTGAAAACAAGAATCCAAATGAAACTTCAACATATAAGGATCATTTAAACACACATTCATCCTATAAAACACAACAATCATATAAGGCTTACACAGTCAGCTGTCAAGATTATTAAAGCAGTCGAGTATAGGTCCAAGTTTAATGACTTGAATCTAAAACCATTATTCCATTAATATTGACTAACAAATAAAACTTATAACATTCATATAATTACAAACCTATGTGAAATCATACATGATATAATAAATAAAAACCATTCAACTAATCACATACTTCTATAACCTTTCATGATGATTTCAACTCAGACAATTAAATGAAGAACCAAGGAAAATAGCCACAAAATACCATTCATTTCCATTTCATTAAATTTATGCAAGTATAATGACTCTGTAAAATGAACTTAAAACACACAGAGTTACAAAACAATAATATAATCCATCTCAGAGGTATTTAAAAATGAATGTTGAATGGAAAAATGTACAAGCACATCTAAACATGATTCTTAAGCTTGACTCCAAATAGTCATTCCACCACTATTTTGAGCTTGATAAGCTTCATAAATACATGCTTATGTGAACAACTAGCTCGCATATAAGTTCAAATCCCACTTGACCAGTCTAATGAACCCTTTATTGGTAGAACTAACCACCCTCAACCATCATCTTGATGGTGGAATCTAGCTTAGAGGGTCACAAATAATTTTTTTGAGTTTCCAACTCACACATAAAAAACCCAACAAGCATACCAACACAAAACATCAATTTAAAACACACCCCTATGTGTTAATACTAGAATGTTTATTTTAAAATATGTTCAAAAACATTCTTCCCATGAACACTTAGTGTTCACATCATAGTCAAGGGTTTGAACAAAAATGATAAATACAAATAATTAAAAGTACAATCCGCATTCTCAACACAACCCGGTGCCACAAACAAACAACATTGCCAAAAATGTGCACGAATAACACAATGCAACAAGATATGGAACCATTCCACATTCACATTTCCCACTGTGCACTTTTATCAAATAAATAACACAACATCACTTTCTTGGAGAGACAAGGTCTGATTTACCTCACTTTTCCACAAAATAGGTTACCTTCCTTTCTCAATGCACAGTTCCTTGTATGCACATCTAGAACCGATCTCCTCTCTTGTAAAAAAATGTGCTCTTAATACTTATTCTAATTCTAGAGCTTCATCAAAATAGTTTGGGTCATGGTACAATAGAATGGAGGCATTAACTCCATGTTTACCCACATCCTCAACTTATTTCGGTAGAATTGTAGTCCCTTCAAATAGCTTCCATATTAACAATCCTTCACGATCCATCAAGGCTTTAAACTAGCAATGGTGAACAAGATTCCATAAGCTTTGCATTGACAATTAAGGTTTCTACATAGTTCACCAAGGTCATACAAATTTCCAAAACAATAATACCAACTAGAACTATCACAAACATCAAAAACTTTGATACACTTAAACCCTAAGTTAACCACCTAATTACCATGAATCATAGTGGCCATATTGATTAACATTATAAAAATAATTAAATATTAAATAATATCCAAATGATTTTATTCAATGATATAAAGTTTAAGTGACCATACCAAGCGTAATGATCAACATAATCTAATAATGAACCCATGATGGCTTTATAAGACAATAATAAAAACATCCACTTTAAAATCAAAGATCAAAAACAAGGTGATCAAGGTAAAAAAGACCTACTATATAACAAGCACAAAGACAAAGTGATAATGACACCACTTTTAAAAGACAAGAGGCTTGAAACATGATTGTGTATCATACTAGTGATATCAGGGCAAGTACATATCTATTTGTCACTAATACAATATTATGAAATTGGTTAAGCCAAATTTTAACATAATGGCAAACTGTCTTTTAATTGAGCAAGATGATATCAGGTAGAGCAATCAAAATGACTCAAGAAAATGGTAAAATCCAAAATTTAATCAAAAGAGATCAAAACATACCCACTCAATATATCAACCCAAAGACTAATAAAGTTTAGTCAACAATTAACATACAACTGTGGTCATTTTGGAAACTCATGTCTTAATACACATCATTAGAATATAACTGACTTCTACATACACAACCCTACCAACCAGACTCCATTGATCAAACCTAGCTCAAGATAATCCATGCAGTCACAAAATAATACATCAATAATATCTATCCAAAAAATATCCAATGAGCATAATTGAATTTCAACTAAAATAATAAATTAAAATATAAAATTTTAACATAGTTATTTTCAAATAAAGATATAATGAACTAAAATCAAAGTATGTGATCTAATATATGATATGACATCATAATCAAAACAACATAAAAATGTTTTGCAATGTCTATGCCAAATAATAATCCACATTTTTAAAATTGTTTTAGTCTGGATCATGACACCGCCAATTGAATATGTTGCTCATCTTCGAGTAACCTAAACCTTTGTACAAATGAGAAAAGTACCTAGAATTAACTAACTCTATTAAACATATTCCTTATTTTGTATGAATCTCATAAATGCCTTATATCTTTTTCCATTTCCTCTCTTTAGATTTTTCATTAAATTATTTTATTCCTCTCCAATATGGAATGGGAAACTATACAAGAGGAGGTTGGTAAGTTATGGAAATCCAACTTAGCTTCCTTATTTTTTCAACAAAAATATATTTAGCGACCCTATTGAGATTTGTCCCAAAATTATAGATTGAAAATAGGTCCTTCTTTCTCAATTCTAGGATAAGGTCACTCCATCTAGCTTAAAATGCATTAAAGGGTTCTTGGGCTATTTATGTCATCAATGCCAAATATTGGTTTTGAACTCTATTTGTTCTCTCTTAGTTATTGTAGCTACCTTCCTCTTATTCAATAACTTTATCCAGTCTTATTCTATTATATTTGGCCCAGTAGCCTCCTCTATAATCATTAATGTTGTCTATTTCTCATTTCCATGGTACTCTATGAATTCCTTACCTCTTTTTCTCTCATTAGTAGAATAAGAAAAAAAATCTCAATAATACATCACCCAACTGTAGATTTGGGTTCCATTTTAGATCATTGGGAAGAGCATGTTATGTATATAAAATTCACTTAACTGATTTTGATCCTTCATTATGCTAATGCTATAAAATTCAAAGAAAAAATGAGGTTCACTTCCCAATTTCGTAATATTATAATAATTTTTCACAAAATAAAATTTTACCCATTGTTCTTCAAGGTACACAACACATACCCTTGCAAGTGGTTTAGAATTTATGAGTTGTATTTTTAGTTGGCTCATGTCTTCTACCTTTTCTCACAATCTTTTGAATTGTGAATTATTCTCCTCAACCTCATTCTTCAAAGCCTTTTTTTCATCCTTCATTAATTGGACTTGTTATGCTATTGGAGATACAAGGTTTGGATCTTAGCATCTCTTTTCATGAATTGTTATTCCTAACTTGGCCCTTCTATCTGAGTGAAAATGGATGAAAAAGTCTTCTCTATCTTTCCTACAGCCATGGGAGATCCTTATACTATGGATTGAGTTGTATGGGCTTGATTATGTCTACTCTCTACTTATGCCACCTTGGCTAAAGTATCTATTCCATTCTCCTTTGTAACTAATTATTTGATTCATGTATTAAGGGTTTCAATTTCCCTGAGGGTTTCTATTTTTTTTTAATTTTATTCTTGTTCTAGATGCATAGGATTTTTTTGTTCCTTTTTTGACATTTAATGTTAATGGATTGCTCTTCCTTTACTTTTTCTTTTATTTAATTTGATCGAGTACCCTAGTGTTCCACTTCCCTAGAGAATGAAACCTCAAAGTTGGAAGGGGTAGAGGTATCTTCTTAAAAACTGATAGTAGTTTCACCTTCTTATTTTTTAAGCTCTTCTTCCTTCGTAGGAGATTCTTCACTTCAGATATAATTAGGGGATACATAGGTATGTTGTTTTGTTATTCTACATCTAATATTATGGGATTGTTTTTTAGAACCCTATGAAGACGAAAAATTTTGATTCTTTCTAGGTCTTGATGTAGTGGGGATGTCTTCAGTCCTCTTTTTTCTTATGCCTAGATATTTTTATGAAGTTGGTCTTAATATTAACTTCCTTCTTCTTCTACTCTCAGGCCTCTCTATATTTCTTCTTTGCTCTTCAACAAACTCTGCTTATTCCTCAATAACTAGCTCATTCTATTCAATAGCTGCTTCATATTGTTATTCCTTTGGTAGCTTTTGTATTTACAATAAATCATTCAGGCTAGGTTAGGCCTCTTATCTCGTAGGCACCCATGCACAATTAATTGAATTAAATAGTGATGGGATAAAAAAATTGTCTTCCCTTTTTGATACTCCTTATCCATCATTCTTAGCATATTCAACTAGAAATTGGGTACATTCACCCTTCTTCCATGCCTAAGGTGACTTAAAAATTTGAAGTAGTTTTCATTTAACATTGATTACCTACCCTCATAGGTTAATTACTTGATAATGTAGATGATAACTTCTAACCAAATCGAGGGTAATGAGGAGAGAAGTGTACCTCCATTTGAAAATCTAGTATTTCTCCTTTTAAAAAATAGGTATTTTAATAAAGTAGTGATGTATTTCCTTCACCATAGTTCTCTTGTTCATCATTATCTCATGCCTTCTAAAAATTATTCAGTCATCTCAACCCATAACTTCTCATAGTAGCTACATCATTCACCAAAGTCTATGCAAACTCTTCAATAATTACATCATCATACCCTATTAGCTTTTCAAAATAGTTCATCCATCCTATATTTTAGAATATTTTAGCAATATCTCTTCTCATCATTAGTGGTGTGATATTTTTAGGTTCATGTGTGATTAAATAACCTCCTAATTTAACCTAAATTCTTCTCTCATATAGCAAGAAAGGTGGTTTTGATCGGTTGGTCACAAGTGAGTAGTGAATTCCAGTGATGTTGGATGTTTGTCTCCTCATCATTTTAGTTTAAATTACCCA